>WURT03309351.1:0-24737 GCA_009936505.3 Holothuria glaberrima
ATGCCATCCAAAGTGGGGGCGAAAGAGGGTTTCCGCCCCCACCATCGAGAGTGGGGGCGGTCGCCCCCTCTGCCCCCTTTTTCCTACGCCTATGGAAGTTATCAAATGTCTTTCCTCCTCCTCCCTCCCTCCCTCCATTCCCTCCCTTTCCATCCCCCTCTCCTCCCTCCCCTTCCCTTCCCTTCCCCATGAAATTGGTAAGCAAAAAAAGAAGATTGGATGAAAATTTTATACACCATCCATTTGTAGTTTAGATGCTGTTAAAGTGTTGATTTGTGTACTTTTAAAATTGAAATTATTCCAAATTCTAAGATCGATTCCCTATGATTCCCGTGTTGACACAAGGCCTTGAGTGAGCAAAGATCATATCTCTTCACTACCACTCCAGCTAGTCCAGGGAAACGAGTGGGGATGAGCCAAATAGCAACACTGGATGAACAATGACCCCACTGTATGCAATGTCCTTATACACAGCAAGGAGAGCTGTGTAATAGATACAAAATTTAGTGACGGATAATTTCAGCTGTCTGGAAACTGCCATCGCGGGACATTGTGTACACGGTGGATACTTTGGACAACCTGCAACTACTAGAAATAGTAATAATGCCTAAGAATAGCAGTCAAAACAAAGTAACTGAAAACTTGTATCATGCAGGGAGTTGCCTTCAGGCTGTTCATTTAAGTTGGTGACCATGCCCTCCAGATACAGCTTATTTAAGCTCACAACCATAAACTATAACCACATTACCCAAGGAGTGAGACTCCAATGAGAGTGTAGTCTTCTAATACACCATGAAAAAATGATCAAAAATGTCCAAAAATTACCATTTCTTTTTGGCTTATCATGTAGCTAGGGAGAAAATGTATTGTAATCCTAATATGACACCTGCACAGCAAATTTCAGAAAAATCCGCTGGGCAATTACAGAAGATGAAACTTTTGAACAGAGAGAGAGACATTTTCAGAGAGACAGACATTTCCTTCCTCCACAGTATGACATAAGCTTCACCCACACTTCGTGGGTTGAGCTAAAATTAGGTTACGCAATCATCTTTATATCACTCTGTTTCTACTCAGATGATCTTTGAGGTATTTTCCTAAATCCATGGAATCATCATGTTCCTAACTTACATACAGTATCTTCTCGTTAGTATGATCGAGTAGCTTGACTATCAGGGCTGTAACGCCCGAGTCCGGACTCGGACTCAATTTCGGACTCGAGTCCGGTTGTACTTGGACAGTCGGAATTGGCCCGGATTGGGAGGTCTTGGAATCGGAATTGGCCTGGAATGGGCTGCAGCTGGACTCGGACTCGAAGCCGAGTCCAGCCGAGTCCACTTACATAAAAATTAGATATATACCGAGCATTTCAGGCCGATTCAAATGTGGTACCTTCTGTTGTATGTATGCTTTGTACTCAGCTTTGAAGAGGACCATAAATAGAGTCACTGTATATTGGTTGTGTTGTATAGTTCTGTACAACTGGTAGCTTCAAAGGTAGTTGGCTAAAACATTTTGAAGTAAACGTTGCCTACCGTAACTAATTTCCAAGGTTTTTACTGCACATTTAATTATGGGATGGACTCGGATCCTCTGGACTCGGACTCGGCTTGGACTCAGGGGTACCGGACTCGGAATTGGCCCGGAATTGGGGCCACTTGAATCGGAATTGGCTCGGACTCGAATTAGGTGGACTCGGTTACAGCCCCGTTGACTATACCAGCCTTCTTCTCATAAAATGAGCCTACATCCAAGAAGTTATTGCCAAAGATCGTGCAATGATTTTCAAAGATAACAAAAACCGCTAATTTTGGAAGTACAATTGATGATTTCAAACTTGTATATCTTAGCAACAGAATTAGTGCTAGACTTTTGAGTTCAACTGGCATGTTATCGCCTCAACCTTATTTAAAGGCAGAAGTCAGTCGCCCAAGTTAATTTAAAAAAAAATCTCTATCTTACAAATCCCCTCTTATTTCGCTCACAAATATCTTTCATTGTACTTCTTCCTAAAACATTTCATATGTTTGGTAAACCAAGGAGTTATTCTGCATGAATTTAACAAATAAGTAACAAAAATGTTTTCACATGATCAGATGATTGATAGAAGACATTCGTAAATTAGGATGACGGGGTACACTAATTCAAATTGAGGAAGGGGGACTGTATTTTTTCTTTAAATAACACCTAAATATTACAAATCTCCTGATCCCCTTACAAGGATCATTTATTAATTTTCAGAACATAAATACAGTATATCAAAGGTAAATCAATGACTTCTCCTGCACCATTTTAATGAAAATATTGTCACATGATCAACAATGAGTTAGGATACTGGGATATATAGTGTTCAAATTGGAGTGACTACATTTTGGCCTTCGAATTTTCCAACCTCTGCGACATAAATTTTGTTATTTTAAAATCGATATTACTGTTAAATAACTCAATGTCTGTTCTTAACACGTTGTGCCAGGAACAAGTCTATGAAAAGAACAGAACTATATCATCTGCATTAATTTTAAGTTTTTAACGGTGACTAGGCTTTCATTTTAGTGTGTGATGTATATTTCCTGTTCTCCGTAATTGTGTTCTCTCTAGAATGACAACACTGGGTCGAAAATAAACAGAACTTAAACATTGTTCAAAGGAAATACTGCTTCTTTAAAATTGTATTTACACAAGCTCTTCTCACAATCCTCAAGCTTTAATTACAGCTGCTATGCAAATGACGTGACGTAATTGTCTATGCAAATAAATATCTGCCATCAAGTTCCTTTCCTGGTGTGACTCGATGGAACTTCTAGATTATCTACAGTAAAGTTTCCCAGAAGTGACCAGCCTCTGTTGTCTTTTCAAGTCACTGAGGTAGGCCTTTGTCTTTTTCGTACACAATAGTTTAAAGATAAACACTTCTTAAGGCCTTGCTCTCAACGCAAGTCAGAAAGAGAAAGCCTTATAATTAGGAAACATTTGTACATAGAATAACATTTTTATCTTTACATATCACCCTTTTCATTTTCATGTACGATATACAACTGAACACAGTCTCCAAAGATATCCACTTGCTCAGTGCATAAGACCATTTGCCGTGTTTGTTCGACTCAAAACATATTCGCTGAATTGTGATCCTTCAAGCCCACCCCCACTTGAAGCAATAACCTTGAATCCACATTGTAACAACCTTTGCAGTACCTGTACAGCATTCATTTTACAAAACCCATTTAGGGGAAATCTGATGACGTAATCGGATTCTTGCGCCCACCCAGCAGCGATCACGTGACCACTTCCCGAGTTACAGAGGTGATTTCCGACCTCCGGGAAAACTTCATAGATGAGATTCTTGTCCCCACTCAAACTGATTCTTTCGCCGCAGTCAGGTGTCGTATGGACGATCACGCATTCGTGGCCACTTGACCCCGGCTCCACTTTTATGGCCGGGGGCGATTGCTTTTCCTTTTGAGTCTTCAAAGAGTTTTTCAGTTGTTCTATTTGCTCAACCATAGGTGAGAGCTCGTAATACTGTGCTTCCTCGTAAAGCGCCTCCATTTCGGTGAATGAATCGGGTAGAATCAGGCGTGATGTACGCAAAAAGTTGAGCACGTGACGAAACATGTGACCATCTCTGTCTATAAAATAGTGTTGTTTCAGGCTGTCGAGTACAATTGGGATCGTCCCGTTGAATAGTTTGCTGAGCTTTGAATCCGGGAACCGTGTCAATGTGTCCAAAGAACTCGTGTAGATTTGACCTCCAACGTCAATGTGAACTGGGGCGCTGTAGGGACGGTTTTGCGCTACACGAGGCACACCTGTAGCTACCGAAGATTGGGACGATCCGTGACCTGTCGAGGTTCCGGTCGAGGGTGGTGGAGTACCACAAACAGAATTGACAGGAGATGACGTAATTGAAGATGGTGATAATGGTGACGACATTTTGCGCTTGACCCCAGCCATCGATTCCTGCAAAGTTTGTAAAATATAAAATATGTTGGAAGGTTTGAAAGCAATAGCCTATACATAATGCCATTCATTCCTTAATAGAATAAAAGCGTAGGTGTCGTGCCTTGGATTACGTTACTTACGATGCAACACACCTGTGACGCATCCACCTCACTTTTTTGGAAGGGGGACATCGCCAAAAAGCCCCCCCCCACTTTTTCAAAAATGATGAAAACTAAAACTGTGACTACGAATTGACACTACATATTAAAAGCTAAATTTCTCCCAAATACGCACCAACTGCCATAAAGGGGAGGGGGACACCCCCTCCCCAGGACAGCGATTCGTAAATGGTGAAAAGTCTAATAATTTACTGTTCACTCACTTCACGAAATGTAGTTCTGTTTTACCCCAGGGAGTGAGTAAAAAATTTACTTAAGCAAACAAAATGAAAAAAAAAAAGTTCCTAAAAAGTAGAAATTCTTGGTGATATATTCAATTCAAATTTAGCACCAAATGTACCACCACTTTGCATCGAGTTCACCTTACGTGAGCAAAAATTTCCCAAAGGGGAGGGGACACCCCCTTAGACCCCTTCCCCAGGACAGCGATTCGCAAATGGTGAAAAGTCCCCCCCCCCCCCACTTTTGGAGATGGATCCACGTCTTTGCCTGTCACAAATATATCATCGGGCACGCAAGGATAATCTTGTCCTTAATTTAAAGAGAATAAGTACCGGTAGTCTTACCACTTTATTTAGAAACAGATAATTCTTTCAAATTTCTGATTCTTTCCCATATCTATCATGATGTTCCAAGGTATTGAAGGTAAACCCAGGAATTATTCTGCAGGAAATTAACCTTCGGTGACAAACTATGCTCCCATCAATCAACCAGAATGCAAACATGCATTGAGGTTTCGATGAACTTATTTCCATAGACTTAGTTTCATCCAGAACTACGAAGGCTCTACATTGTTAATGTTCTGGACCAATATGATGCATTCCCCACCATGTAAGAAATTGCCACATGTGATATCTACCTTGAAATTTCATACTAACGAGGCTTTCAGACGTTGACCTCTGGTGACCTGAAATGGCCTTGCACCGAATACAAAACCATCAACAACAACATTTTTGTAATAAATATTAAGTTCTTTTAAGTTTAAAATTATAAAATATTCTGAAACTCCCACTCTACCCCTTCTTCCCAGGTGTGAGACTGGAGTTTGGAGTCAGTTAAAACCAGTCCAGATAAACAAACAGAAATTGTCCTAGTGTTTGATAGACAACAGCGGTTCGGGTTTGATATATCTTATTTAAGATCAACAACAGTGCTCGTTAAATGTCTATGGACATGTAAAGCCATACCGGCCTATTCGATGTAAAAGCATAAAAATGTTCCAAATAGTCGCAATTATAATCAAAATCCATCAAATATTGACCATTTTACACGTCAGTTACTGTTTTTGAATTTACATGATGAATAAACATGAGCTACACATTCAAATTTGTGACGTAGAAATGAAATGAATTACATATTATCCTTTGTTTATTTAGCCGTCATTCCAAGGAAAGCTGTAATGTTTGCATGCCCTGAGACTGGTTCATTTTGGAAGAAGCTAGGGACTACTTTGAAAATATTCACATCGAACACAAAAATAGCAGCTGGTATGTACTGTAGTTAACAGATATTTTAACTATTATTTACAAAAAAATTACAGGCCATGTGCAACACTGCACATTACAATTTTTGCATAACAAATGAGAAACTTCAGAAATGGTCTGTCTGGAGAACGATAAAAGATATTCAAACTATTTAAACGGATTTTTACTTCGACTAGAATACTTCTAGTTGAAGTGATGTGATGTCCACAGCAGTTTTCGGCAAGGCGTTCAGAGATTTTGTCTTTGAATTGCGTTTTGTCGGTGGTTTTGTAGCTACGGATCTGAAATTTGCAAAGGATGTGTAACGTGTCATGCAAATTCTACCACTTAACTTTTATGTAGATCGATGGTTATATGAAGTCACTGGAGCTCTTTTTTAATGTTTGGCCATAAAACCTATCTTCCTCTAGGGATTTTGATATTTGTGCCCGAGAGTTTGTACACAAGTCCATGGGTTATCCATGCTCATAGCTTGTTCAGGAATAATCGATATCACGCGAAACGATGTTTTTAGGGCGCTATTTTGAATTGAAAATTGACCGTTCCGCATTGGGAGGATTTACTCCTGATTGGAACAAAATACAAAAAATTAAATGATCTCAGTTGCTTTTACATCTTGTCAGTAAATTTAAATTTAGATTTAAATCTTGTCAGTAAATTCACTCTGTATATTTCATTCCATTTCATGAAGGTATGCTGGAGAAAATCCAAAACAAAATTACCTTCTTTTCGTCCGACACGATCGATTCTGCTTAGCGCAAACACTTGTTTGGCGTTTTGACCGTTTACCTTCATAGCAGGTGTCGAATATGTAATCCTCTTTTGACGTACATAATCTGGTATTGCGAGTGCAGTCAGTGTGGGTGCAGGAGCAATACACGTCCGCCGGGGTGGGGGGCAATTTGACCGCCGGTGTAAGCCAATATTTTACGACAACGCCAACTGAAATCATTTGGCATCAAGTTTTGCTGTATATTTCGCGCACGAATTAGCCAAACGAATAACTCTGCGGCCAATGTACGTACGTTTTCACATCTCTTTACAGTTGTGCGATCAAACCAAGGAGATTACGAAAGACACATACTATTTTTTAATAAATCCAAGGTTCTTGATTGCCTCCTTAAAATTCGCTACCCAAAGGTCAACCCTTCTCTTGTTAAGAAAACAGCTTGAATGAGATGCAATTGAAGGGCAGTAAATGGCTGGTTTCCAGTAGTGCTTTCGAATATAGGCATACTTTCACCGAAATTGCTCTACACTAAGACGCTGCTCCAGAGGAAGCTTTCCCGACTGTAGCCCCCCCCCCCTTTCACTCCACTTTTTAGACGGTCAAGAAGCTTCTCAGTATGTAGTGCTTCTTTTAATTGCCAGATACCAGAACTTGATACCATTCAAGTGCATAAATTTCAAGATTCTTTTCCTTAGACCATCTCCCGCCCCTCTTTATTTTACTATAAACTTGCCCTTATATGCCATAGGAGTTAGCCTCCTTTTTTTCGTGCGTGAAATCTGAAATCCTGGATCCGCCGAAGTCGAAGTTTTCACCATTGGTAGTTTAGTTCACCAAGGGATCTTAATCTGTCGATGTTGAGTGAAAGACCTCTGTTGGTTACTTGTCCAGGGACATTTATAAGAATGAAGTTCTATAGGTGCATTAACATGTACGGTAATTCTGTGCCCAAGCAGAAACGCGTTTTTCAAATTTCGTTACCGTGACAGAAATAAAAAAAAATCACTTTTTTACATAAAGACAGAAACTACCTTATCTTGCACGCGAGCTAAAACTAACTATGACTACACTTACGAGACATTCTTCAAAAAAAAAATACATACATTATATCCAACCATCGAGGTTTGAAAAACTGTAGTTTGTTGACAAGTTGCTACAAATTCAAGCAATAAACGTTTTAGAATCGATTCTAGGTGCAAAATACGAGAAAAACCAATCACGGTTATAACTCTTATAAAAGCTATACGTTATCTTTCCATGAATGCATTCCCTAATATTATACATAGACTATCTCTGCAACATTACGTTCAATTTATCACAACACAAATACAGCAAAACAACCGCTCAAACTTGCGGGATAATTTTCATTTTAGTAAAGAAAGGTTCATTCAGTGTCGTTTAAAGGATGTTCTTTTAAATCATGGCTGTCAAGTTAGGTCTTTAACCTGCGACTGTGCTGCCGCAGCAATTTCCGCACCTGTCGCCCAGAGGGGTTACCTTCGGCAACTAAAATAAAACTCATCTTACTCGGATGAGGGCCCCGAGGTAAAGCGTCACTTCCAGAACAACGATGACGCAGTACTATGCTAACTTCAAATCGACATGATCATAGTAAAGCACTGCCTGTTGCATTTTACTTCTGAACTTGTACAACAAACAGGTGAGTTAGGGGAACACAAATGAACACGTGACATGCGCCAACCAATGCTACCATGATCATGACCTTGTTATGTGTACTCAGAATTTGCTCTTATAGACTGATAGATTTTATGTTAGTTTGAAAGGTTACTTCAAGTTGAGTTACATACAAAATAGTAAGGCCTATAACTTATGCAATACAACGTCGTTTAATGTTACATGCCAAATGAAACTGAGGGTTTGAATTTGATAATATTCGCATTTGCTTGAAAATGAGAGATGATAAAAAGCAAATTTACCGAAAGTAATGGACTAAACTGCACAAGAATTTGTGCAAATTTAGCTCTTCCCAAGGTTGAAAACCACCCGCCTACCACCTCCCCAACAGTACAATAACATAAATTTGCAACGTGAAGACAGTGGGAACCGGTTTCGTGAACAGTTAAGCAAGTAAAAAAATGAAAGTGTGTTACAGTAAGCAGTACGTATCTCGTGCTTTAAACTGATCACTGCTAGAAATTTGAAGAATTTATATACCATGTTTGTAGAATTACGTACGAGATGTTTTAACACTTTTTTTCAAAACAACTTTATTTACCATAATCGTTATGATTTTTCAATGAAATAAGTTTATGTCGTAAAGCTTATCTTCGTGGAATTATGGACAACACCAGTTATATTTTGATTTGATATAATGCCACAGATTTGCTGGATATAAATCAAAAAGTGGGATTAAGTTAGGAAACAAGACTTCCGTTGGACGTATTGGTATTGAGATATTACGACAGTGTGCCAGTGTTATGACACAACAAACCTTACTGAATGACACAAACGGGTTATATAATTGTGACATAACTTCTTCAAGTTCATAACTCATGCAATCTGCAGCATGATGTTAGCCTGCACGGCTGGCCTCGCGTTATAACCAGCTCTGGCTTCCAGGTAGCCCAAGGGATGAAGTCTCTAAGTTAATGACCTGTACGCAACGTTGGTAGCATTGTAAAATTTGTGTTGTCCAGTGGCCCTTCCAAGGAAACTCTTCCCTTGAGGGGTAACATTGAATGGCACAGGTAAGACAGGCCCCATAGCCTAACATAATTCAAGACTACAGTTTAGGCTAGTACCTACAAATGCTAACATATTATGAGGTGATAACTATGTGTCCGTAGCTTGGTGCGTAGTCTTACAGGAATGGTTAATTTGAATTACTGGTTTTAGGTGAAAATCCGAATTTTGGACCTTTGTGGTTTGGAAATTTTGATTTTAAAGCTAGCAGCTCTGGCGCTATACGTCAAAGTGAATGGAGCCGAGGACAGTTCTCTAAAAGTGTACCTAAAGTCTAGATTTACAAGAATATATATTTTTAGAAGTTGGAAAATAATTGCTAGTCATCCAACTCCCATTTTCATAACTTATTCCATCGCAGAGATATAAAATGTTGAAGGTATTCACTTAATTTTGAAAAAGTCAATTGCGCAATAATCTGTAATGCCCTTCTTGTACAACTCACATTACCTGTTCTTGTGCCCTTTCGAAATTTAAGATGTTAATGTAACCTTGAAAAGTCAACTGTTCTCTTGCAAAACATGTTGTGCGGGGAGGGCTTGTGTAGTCAAGTGACCCCAAAACAGTAAGACAGTGATCACATTTCGGGACAAGGTGCAATGGCTTTTGAAAAACCACATAAACATAAACAAAGAAAGTAATCTGAGTCAGTAGTACAAGAATGATGTCACAAATTATTGCGCAATCTTGCCAATCTACCATTTTAAATTGAGTGAATAAGCTTCAACATTTTATATCTCAGCTCAGGAATGCCCTATGGAGATGGAAGTTGGACCATTTGAGTTTATTTTTCAAGCTTTGTGACATATAATTTTGAAATTTTTGACTATAGGTACACTTTAATGACGTTTCTCATCTCTAATTTCAAGTTTTGTTACAATTCAGCAGAATCTGTCACTGAATCATGCACAATAAAAGCACAATAAGTACATACCATACAACCTTTCAGTATTGTAATGCCAAGGCACTGTAACATTCACAGCTTAAAGGGGAAATAAAGTCATCCCAATTTGAATTTACATACCCGGTTACAGTACATCATGTATGGCTCTTTTACACCACGTGACAATTCTTTCGTGAACTGTGTACTTGAAAGAGAACTCACTATACTCAACATGAGGCATACAAATGACGTAACCGAAACATAATAACAGCTACTTGTGAACATAAGAGGGAAAGATGATTATGGGTTTAGCTGATGTTTCACAGTTATTTTAGGCTGACTGCAAATTAAGGCTAAATTTAACTTTCGACTGAAGCCAGGTGCGAGAGCAGACAAACCTGAAATCCACACTGAGGTTTCATACGTGGAATTTGGAGTTTCAGATATTGTTTTTTCTTTTAAAAAGTGTTATACGTGATGCAATTTTAGGCTTGCTGACCTGTAAGATGCCACCTTTCCAACATGGAAATGAAAATGTCGCCATTCAGTCCGTGTTCAAGGCAGCGACCATCCAAAAGCACTGACTTGTAGAAAGTCCGTTTTGACCTTTCTGACTCAATTTGTGTTTGAAATACACATAAAACTTTGTTGGTATCAGATCACAAAATTGCAGTAATTATTCTTTTTATATCTGAAATCATTTTCTGAATGGTAAGTTTGACCTCTAAAATAAATGAAAATATATCTTTAAGAATAAACGTAGGCCTACCTGATAAAACGAATGTGAGAGACATGAATGGCAGTATCGAAGCAACCACATATGAAATGGAGATGCCTTTTTGTACGAGGATGAGAATTTTCCCTGCTTATTTTTTATGGTACCCTAACCTTCACCTATGATATGAACCTTTTCTCATCTCATTCAAATCAAAGAACACGGGTCCGTCTCCTAAAATTAGATCCAATATATGTATTGGTGCTTTAGGCGTATAGGCGTGGAATCCTGGGCCCGCTAAGGGTCTTGGAGGTAAGTAAATCTGAAGACTTAAAGGCCCGCGAAGCGTTATTGTTTGCTCTAGATCGGTTACGGTTTTTTGTCATGTTTTCTCAAAACAGTCCCTCTATCTCTTTTAGCTTTTTGAGGTGTGTTTGATAGTCTGATTTTAACCGCTTATACATCATATTCGATGTTTCGTGATTTTTGTTAAGTAAGAAGCTTTCACTAGTAGCAAAGGGCGGGAAAAATGAAGGACAGGCATCCTCCAGGCCCGACCCCAATAATCCACAACAATCGAAGCAATTCGGTGAAGTTTAAAGTTTTCACAACTTTGTTATATGAATTAATTAACGCAAGAGATTCTTTCATAACAACTTGCAAACGCTTGTCACAGTTAGAATATCGCCAGTTCAGTTCCTAGATTTTCAGATTCACAATTACTTATTCCTAAGGTTTGCTTTGATATTTCTACCTATACTGCGGTCAGTCGTGCCAATATGGTGCCTATCGACCAACGTACTAGCATGGGTGCCGTTCGTTTTCATTAGTTTTGTTGTTTGTTATTGTACTGTGGCAGAGTGGATAAAGGCGGTGGCATTGGAAACGATGAAGCTTGGCAAACGGGAGGTTTGGGGTTTGATCCCCGGCCGGGTCAAAGTAGGGTGGGATTTTCATCCAAGAGCAATCTACAGTTTTCCCATCTGAACTGGCTTTTCAAAAGTAACCAAATTTGATTTAAATTGTTGAGCTGGTTAGCCGTCCGACTGTGTTTTTGGTGAAATTGCCTTTTCGGTACTATTGAAGTCGTTTTCTGTCAACATGATTTAAAAGTCTTATTATTTTAAGGCCTTTTGTCACAGAAAGAAGGGCCATTCCAGCGATCTAGATGGTACTTTCGGCCCAAAACTTTCTAAAAGCTGCCTGCCAAACTGTGATGGCGCTTCGTCCAGCTAGGGGAGAGGAACGATTACTACTTCTCAACAGGTTTTATCCCAGAACTCGAGTCCATTGGGAATTGAAACACTTTGACATGCATTGAGGGAAAAGGGAAATGAGTGGAAATAAGAGTACTGGAAATCGATCAGAAGAGAAAACCTTCTCGACTCCTCTTTTGTTAATCTGTTGTGTCACATACAAAATCATAGGTAGACGCTTTACCTCGGTAGCCCATGCCGAATTTGCAAAGTCTCCTGATACGTCATAGCCTCATGAAATACGTTCTACAAAATGTTCTTTGTGTACTTATTTAATTCCCATACGCCAGGAAATCACATCCAACAGTATTTAATTTTAATCATTCCCTGGAGGAAGAACCCAGATCTTTTCCGTGTTGCGATGTAGAACGATTATGATCGATTCTTCTTAGCACCTTCAATTGTTGTAGGGTGGTCGGGCTGCATAATGATGTACAATTTCACAAATATAATCTTCTTTGGTTCCATTGGCGTAGTAGGCGGGTGGACTAGGTGGACAATGTCCAGGGGCCCCGGGGGTTCAGGGGCCCTAAACAAAATACGCAACTAAAATAAAATTCTCAAAAATCGTAACTGTCTATCGTCTAACCACCCAATACAGACCCGAAAGGAACTACAAAGCTATCATCAACTGCAGATCTGCTTTTAAGAATCAGGCAAGTATGGGATACTGGAATGAACCCGGATCTGGTGCGTGCAAGGTCTCACTCTTACCCCGTACCTTCCCACTGAGATTGGAGGGGTCTTAGGAAAAATGGGTTTTTGATACCATTGGTTTGGGAGCCCTCACTGTCTCTTGTCCATGGGCCCCCGAGGGTCTTGCTACGCCGCTGTTTGGTTGCCAGATGCCAGGAATTCAAATCTTTAAGTGCTATTGGGGGAGGTTCCCAGATACCCCTCCTTTTCAAAGTTTGTAGCCTTTGGCTATTGCAGGTCAAATTTGCAACCTTTATAAAGTAACCATCCCCCCCCCCTCTTTTTCTCTCTCACACTCACACACACACTTTTTGGTAAAGCCCTAAATCCGCGTCGAAAATGTGTGGACTGTAATGTCCATCTTTATGCTAAGTATGAAAAGAATATTTGATGAGGGAGACTGTGAAAAAAGGTTGAGAACCACTGGTTAAGATGAAATCAAGGAATTGGATAGTTATCCACTGGAAATACCACTAAACACAACGTTTGCCTCGTTTGACAGAAACCTTCTAGCTCCGCCACTGCTGCAGGACCTCACAGCTTCCACAAAGTTTATCAAAATTTGATATTAAATTGAGTTGACGCTTTCATGGAGAGGCTTTTACTTTTAGTAAAGTGGCACCATATTTATGAAATAAACGACGTCCTTCCCAAACTTCAGAACCAATTCACAGACAATCTGGGTACATGATTACTGAAATCATCAACCAGACTGGGTTTCCAGTTACAGATCCAATTGAACAACAATTGAACATGGGTCAATATGTCCAGGACATGAACTTTTCTATTGAATGTGAGGCCACAGTTTGAGATGAAAATTTTTTTTCTCTTTGAAAGTTCAATAATAAAATACTAAGAATTATGTTAGCTCTCTTAATAAGCCAGGTCATTCTCTGGATTGTTTGAGATATTAGTCAATTCACAACCAATCCACTAGGGCTTTTATTTCTTTGTAGTTAAATGGGTAAACATTTCTCTCCAGAAGTGCATCATCGCTCAAAACGTCCAAAGAAAGTATTTCATTATTGGACCTCGTTAGAAAAAAGTTAAATCGATGGAACACAACAGTCCAGATAACATATTAAATGACACATCTTGAGAAGTAAAACTAACGGGCGTAACACCATGGCAACCCGCCAAGAAGCGCCAAGAACCATGCTACTGTACTATTCAGTTCAAAGGCGGCTCTAAGAAATTTTGTTTAGGGGGGGGGGCAAAATCAACTTCGTGATCACGAAGGTTTGGACGACTCAGCAATACCAATTTTCCACACAGGATATAGTATAGTAGGTGTATGGTTAGTATTGTGATTTGCAGTGATGCCCCATATAGTGTTCCAAAGCTCTATAGAAACCATCTCAAATACAACCAATACAACCGATCGCTTCTCTATAAGGACGGAGTGAATGGCAGGGGAAACAGGCAACGTCACTTGATCCACTTATATAAATCGCTTACCCATTAATATTTTGTTATCTGTTTCATTGTGTCACAATACGCTTCAGCTTTGCCAAGAAGTCACAAAATGTTTATTTTCTTGATTTCTTTCTTAAAATAACGAAACTCTCGAACTTGAAGTCACTTGAAAACAATAAAATGATAGCACTATTTGGGATTCTGAGTCCCAAAACAATTTTTTGGCAAATGGGAAGGGGGAACGACATTTCATCCCTTAGACAACTAGACCACTAGTCATTAGTCTCACTACAGCTTTGATTAACTGTTTGGTGTTCATTGTAATCAATTGTAACGGTTGTTTAAAACAAAGGTGGTAAACCTTACGATTTTATAACGGGACATCTAAAAATCTTAGAGGGAAAATGCAGTCCCCCAATTTGAAGCAGTGTACCCCGGTACACTAGTTCAGGAATGGCTCCTATCAATCATGTGACAATATTTTTGTTACTTATTTTCTAAATTTATGCAGAATAACCCATTGATTTACCCTCAATATTCAATGATTTAACACAGGAACATTATGAAAATACTTGTGAGAGACATAAGAGGGGATCTGCAAGATTTAGCAATTTTTTGAAAATAAACTTGGGGGACTGTCTTCTCCCCCTTAAGACTGCTCGCCGGCCATGGGCGCTGTCAACGTGGCCAAGGGAACGAATAGCTCTCCTTCTATGAGCAACACCTTACGTGTAGGCTACATCTCCGATACACCTTTTTGCAGATAGACACCTCTCCTGATCTGACACCCAGTAAAGCCGCTTCCAATCGTGGATGAGAATCACGGCGGCAAAGACCCCCGCGAAAGATCTGAGGTGTCTGCAAAACCATGAGGATTAACGCCAGCATTATCGTTACATTTTTTGGTAAATGACATCGTGAAGCGTGAAACTAATCAGATGCAGTTATCAGAAGGTGATCATTTGTTTTAAATATCTTAGCTTGCACTAATTGCAGCCCCGTTTGTGATGCTGAAGTGTCATAATATACCGTAGTAATTGAGCAACTGAAAAAGCGCGCGACACGCGGGGAAAAAAAATCGTTTGAAAAGCACTATTTTAATCTTTAGTCTTCGCTTTGAATGACAAAGTTATTCACTTCTTTACTTTTAAACCGTCTCAAGGGAGGGAGGGAAGATTGACCCATGTAATCCACCGGGACTGATACGGTGCAAACGAAATAAATTCGCATAGTTTCCATAGTTGTATGAGTTTGGTTCATATGTAAAGACATGCATGCTTTACAATGCATACTACATTGTACAACCTGTGAGGTACTACACCATGCAGAAGCGGCATTACGAAGTGTATTTAGTCTATGTCTAATAATGATGGATTAAGTTATTATAAATTGACTTTCAAATGCATGTAACTATATCACAAATTGCCTTCCGGGCAGGACCAAATGGTCTCGCAAGCCTTAGGTTCCCTACCCCTAGTTTAAACCATTCTCGCAACTCCGTTAAAAATTCTCGTAAAACACGGCGTTTGTCCCACCGAGTTCCCCTATGCATATTTTCTATACTATAATAAATTGTGCATTGTTTCTACTATAATAAATTGAATACTCATTGGGTCTGCATTCAAAACTTTCAGCATAATCATGTTCGGTAGATACCCCAATACACGATCATTTATGACTAGAAGGCCGTCATATGTTTACATATATACATCTAAAAAGAGCCATAAAAACCTCAAAGGGCTGGCAGACAGTCACCTTGCTGCTTGCACCAAAGGGCAACGGGGGATTTTGGCCCCTTACATGTGGACCACTTTTGCCCATCGGTATTTAAGCATTGATAAGAATTCTGGGACTGAATTAAACCGTGATCAGTGGCAAAAACGGAAAACCTCCAAAGAAAGTACATCGGTACTTGGGATTAGCCTCTCGTCACCAACTGAATTATAGAAAAGTAAGCAAATTTAAGGTAAATCTAGGAAAAATGAATTGATCATCAATTCTTGCAGTTAGGAACACAGATTTAAACCACGGAGATGATGTAAATCGCAGTATACGGGCATTCGAGTACTGTATGTGAGGGAGTCTGCAGGTGGAAGTTGTATGTTCCCCCTCCCACCCCAACTTTGAAAGTGAAGGGGATTGCCCCTCCCCCCCCCCCACACACACACTTTTTGTAGAACACTATTAACGAAAATAGTAGCAAGTGTTTGATTCAATAGCTTGCAATATGAAATCAAAGTCGAAATTGGAGGAAACAACCAATTAATGGTTGAGAAATGCCTCGGATTACACAACTGAAGATGACAGCTAGCCCTGCAGGTCATCAGTAAGGCCTTCGAATTTTCCAGGGCGTTTCAGTGAGCCCTGGATTCCTCACTTTAGGGCTTCGCGATTCGCGGTTGAACGGTTTTGGTCAAGGTCACGCCTCACTTGTTAGAAGCTGTAGACGGGCCCCGACCTTCCCTCTAATGCCATACCAGCGCAAAACAGACCATTCCCTTGGGAGAAGGGGCTTGAAACTCACTACCACAAATTAACCACTTCGTGCCATAAATGTCACTAGCATTCTAAAATTTCGAAAATTTCTATAAATTTGAAGGTTTATAACTATTATCAAATATGATGTTTTGCGATGTGATTTCAAAACAACTCTTTAGTCCCTGGTATGCTTCAAAAAGTTAAACTACACCACAAACTTCATTTGGAAGTCAAGCAATATTCGTTATGATAAACTTTTGGTTTCTATTTTAGTTCTCCCTAAGCTAGCACCTTTCAAGCTGTGGTATCAAAATATAACTGGATCGTATAGACCATTGATATTCCCCAAACCATCGTCAGAATATATTACACTACTTACATATCAATTGCATGATCTTTATGGGGGATATACTGTACAAAACATTAGTTTAAGTAAAGGATCTTTAAGGAGAATGACTAATGTTACGGAACGAAACATTGCAAGGGTCAAACTTTTCGACACAAATAGAAACTCAAACTATTGCAACATACGTTAACCGCTGTATCCAACAGTTTGAACTATAACTTGTTTGAAAACAAGGATAACTCACGGTGCTATTTCTCCATGTTATAAGCCCATTAAAATTTCGGAGAAAAATGGAATAAAAATGGAAAACCATGATGAAAAGCTAGGACTATTACGATTGTGTAATCATAGTACTGACTTTGATACATTTCTACACTTTTTTCCCTACTATAACAATGGAGCGACCGCCACCATATGTTTCTTCTTACCCGTGCGCTAACACTTCAATTGCGCAGTCTGTATCAATGCTATAACTCTCGTGTATCTTCGCTAAATGCACACCGCACTTATCACAAAACATACCTTTTCGGTCCAAACGAACAAATAATCCGGCAATGAATCCAAATTTTTTAGGAAAGCCTCCTCGATGTTACTTCTTTCCCGTTGTAAACTACACTGAAACCCTTTTAGTAATGGCGGATGAAGTAGATTTTGCCAGTTGTCAACGACAGGCTAGCTAAAGGCAAATCTCCCTAGCTTCGGGGCAGGCACGCACTGCGTGGAGCGTCTCTGGAGAACGCCTGTATAATTACAAAACTAGCCGCGGGCTACGTTTTACCCTTTATGTGTCTCGTTTTGCATTTATTTTTCTACTCGTCATGCCCTGAGAACTTTTCAGAGGCTTCTATTCTTTTCCTGCTAAACTGCCTGTAAGCTCTATTCTATTCTCCGATTTCGTTGCTTGGGGCATTGGAAACACAACACAACAACTAGTCTATGGGCGCTAGGTATGTATTACGCATATACAGTTCGTTGGGCATCCTGTCTGATGATTGCATAGCTCGAGTGTGTGCTAAAGGGGCCAGGTACGGGGTCGTTCAGGTGCAGAGAAGCGACTAACCTCTCACAAAATTATCTTTTTCCATGTTATACATCGAATTGAAGTGTAAAGTTTGTCGCATTTAGCTTGAATGACATCTGTGACTTACATCTTCACAGTACAGGTATACAATGATTGTGTCGTTTTGACCTTGCCCGCGCCAACTCTCTGTCTCTCTTGGGAGATTGATGACACGTAATATCCTCTTCAAATCTCGTCATATCATAATTTTTAAACTATTTCTTGGGAATGGTATCTATTTTTCGAACAAACTCAAGCGTTTGGTGGAGTGTGCGGATCCGTTGGCACGTGCTGACGCGGGTAAATATAATTGAGAGGTAGAACTGATATGTAAAGTACTCCGTGTCGAAGGCAAGTTCCTCGGCCTACTTGAAGGCCTGTATCTGTGTGTCTGTATGTATGTAATGGGTGTGATAAAACCCTATTTAAAGGGCATAGGCAGTCGCCCTAAACTTATTTTTAAACAACAGCTAAATTTTACGAATTTAGTCGTATTTCTCTTCTAGCAAGTATCTTTCATTATATTTGAAGACTTCAATATTGCATAATCAAGGTAAACCGCAAGAAGTTACTCCTCGTAAATTTCACATTCCAGGGAGGGAAATATTGTCACATGGTTTTTAAGGGCCATTCATGAAAAAGGGTAGACTACTACTCTAATCCAAATTGGGGTGACTGCATTCTCTTTAAGCCTGGTAAGTGACGAAACTGCCCCATTGTTCTTCAACCTTTTTAGAGGACTTTCATGACAAAATTCCCACCAAAATGCAGCCAATTTGTAAACTCTATATTCCTGTCTGGGCCTGGTAAAGTTCAGCCCGTCGGTGCCAACCTTAAAACTAGTCACTCAAACGGGTCCAACATAGTCCCAGGGAGATGTCAGAGTGTCCTCGGACGCAGGTGAAGGCTCTAACCGTGGAGCTATTACACATGTAGTAGCGTCATACTCTAACAGGATAGAGCTCCAATGCTGCAAGTAGTAAATTTAAAGGTTCCTAAATTTAGATTGAAATCAGTACTGAGCCATTTTCTATATTTTTTAAAAGGCCAAATACAATTACCCCTACTAGAATTAGTATCCTAATTCAAGTGTAATATGACAATTTTTAATCATGTGACAATACTTTGTTACTAAATTTTGCAATTCATACAGAATTTCTCCTTGGTTTACCTTAAATAATATTTATGTTTTAAACCATTATGAAAGATAACCGTTAGCGAAATCAAACTGATATTTGTAAGAGTTAGCAAATGTAGGCCCTATAGACCTTATAAATTTGGAATGACTGCTGTTCTCTTGAAACGTTTTTCACACTGACAAAATCTTTTTTAAATTTACATTTTGGTTAATCGAAACTTCCAGGTTTGTTGAGGCCCCTTGCTGTAAGACATACCGGTATGTGAGTAAGGCATACCAATAGGCTGTTTTTCAAATATACAGTCAGTCCGATGCACACATGCGTTACCGGTATATTATACCCTACAGATAAACAATGCATCCAACTTGAAGGATATTTTATACAGATAAACAACGTATTTAAATTTCGATTCAAGTATCAATGCCGAGCAATTTTTTCAGAAAAACTTGCACTTCAGTTTCTCGGTGTGAATCCATGACATCATGCACGTTTCCTGTAAGTTCATGTCCGATGCAAATCATAAATTGCATGTGATATACTGTTTCGAATAAATAACTATGCCAAAACCCTTGGTTTTCATTCTTTTTAATTGGTAGGGGACTTTTCTTGATTTGACCAGGGAATTGACCAACAGCTCCCTGATCCGACAAATGTTTGTAACTGCCTTCAGTTTCCTGAAGTTGAGTGTATCTTACTCAAGGAGCTTATCGATCTTTTTGACGGACTCTTAGGGGTGAAGGTCATATACTGCAGATGCACGGGCATCATGGAATGTATGAGAGCACTGAGAGTATGATTTGGGTGCTTCTGTTTAGCACGGGGGTCTTTTGTTTCTATTCTTTATGCCAAGGATTTTTTTCTGCGGGTTATGTCTTTCATCGAAAAAATCTTCCAGCACACAGACAGGTACGCGGGAAGGGTTTCTTCATGGGCTTGCAAGCGGGGGTACTTACAAACTCGTGTGCATCAATAAAATAGAACATTTAATATGGCTTGAAATGATATTGGATGTGCACTAAACGGGCCAAATCTTTTTGACTAACGAAAACGATGTTTTCTATAAATTATTCAAAACGATGTACGAGGAGGTCGCAGCTTGATTTTAAGATCCTCCTTGGCTCCTCATAAAGACATTTGAGAGTAGGACTCCCAATCTATAGGGTCAATTTCCAGTTCTCCAATCCCTGGGTAAGGTTCGGGGTAGAGTCCTAGTCAAATATCTTTGAGCCTCGTTCAACTTCCTTTCTGTTTTACACAAAGAGATGAAACGTACGAGGGATCTGCGTTGTAAGGAGAAATACTTGGACCATGTGATACCATTTGATAAATTCTGGGGGATTTCTTCTCATTTTACCCAAGTAAATGACTCGGCTGTAGTAAATATATAGCATGGATGATTCGTCTAGAGTAAGTGTAGCTAACTGTCTAGACTTGTCTGAAGTAAATTTGGCTATAAATGACTCGACTTGAGTAAATATAGCCACCAACCAGCCAACGTCTGGATTTGAGGGAAGATTCGTTACCTCTCTGCACATAGCTAATTCTGAAAAGGGTTGATTTATCCCGTAGTTCATTTACAGACAAGATGGCACAAGTACTAACAGCACACCTTGCTCCATGCTAACAGGTAAGACCCATGGATACAAAATAACGTTTTCACTTATATTTGAAGAAACTAAAAGTCCCCCACTGTCCATAGTATTCTTTATAGGTCTGAAAGCTTTTAATTATAACATAATCTATACTATATAGAAGCACACTGAATGATGAGGAATCTGTGACGTCCTACAGGCAAATTGACTGGACGTAGCTTTTGTTATTCTTTATCATCTTGACAGAAATGAAAATAAAAGATGGAGATGCATTGAATTTTTCATATATCGTACCATTTTACAAGTACTCTATCCTGCATCATATAGTTACTGGCGGGGAGTAATTTTCCCACCACCTCCCTTTTCGGTCAAATAATTTTCCAACTGCGGAAAAAAATACGGGCAAAATCAAGCGGAGAGTCGGTAAAAGTAAATGTTGTTCCTGAATGTTCATTTTTGCCTGAATGCCCAAAACTTTTTCCACTAGCTTTCACGGATAAAAATATAAGACATTTCTGCGTGGCTCGCGAGCACGACTATTTTGTTTGCACCGCTGTAAGTGAGAGAAAATTCCGGCAAAACGTGAATGATTCCATATGCCTTCACCCTGAAAGCCATTATGAATTTGACTTTGCAATTCAAAGTTCCAATTGAAAAAAAAGAAAACATTTTGGAAGCAATTTACATGTTATAATTACATTGAGCTATTGAAAGGTTGTCTGCATTCCATCTTTTTATTTGTTTCAATGTCACCGGTATAACTTGAAAGTGATTAACTTAAAAGAGGAACGGTTTTGAAATAGAAAGTTTCAGTTACCAATAACCGAACATTTAGGAAAACTCACTTCAGGAAGGAAAAAGGTTAACGACTCACAACTGTCTCATTTCAACCTGATGGTTTAAAAACAAAGATATCGGGATAATTCAGAAAGAGGATTTCAGTAAATTTTTAATTTACTCAGAATTATTTACAATTTGGCTTCCCTAGAATTATATAGAAACGATGGATGTTGTTTCTTTCTTTTTTCTATTCTTTGCGTGACGCTTAGAGCTTCCACTGTCACCATGTATTATATTGTATTGCGTTTAAGGTGGAGTTATTTATTCAAACATCGTCGAGTAACTTGGATTTTATAACATTCAGTGATTTACAGATCAACACACCCCTTAAAGAAATATTTATTTAAGGTTGTGTGTTGGAGCCAGGAGGTCATCATGCTTAATCATCGAGAAACAGACCCACTGGCGCCACCAAGAGGGGAATCTGCACCCAGCCATGGCTATCCCCCCACTTTCCCCAGTCCGCTCACGTACATACGTTTACAGTTCAAAGGAGCAATGCGCGGACACAACCCCATTTTTGTTTTCCCCACTTACCCCCCCCCCCTTCTGCAGTTTTGAAATCCTGGTGGCCCCACTGAATAGATCTAATTGCAAAACAACATACCGTAATTCGTTTGGAGGACTCTGAAAAATTGGGAAACGTTATTTGTTGTTTTTTGATAGATTCCTTTTAGATTCAACTTTAGGTTTTATTTTCAAACGCATAATCAACAAGTTACAAACACGTTTTTTATTAAACAGAAAAACACGTTTAACTGTTTAACTGATCAGAAAAAGTTGGAGGCCTGAAAAAAGTAGAGCTAAAACAAACAGACCAGCTAAAAACAAACAAATATGAACAAAGCAAGGAACAACTTAAGTTGAAAAACATGACTGCAAAATAAAATGTACTCTAGGAAAAACAACTTTACATCAAATTACTGAATGTTATATCAGTAACAGATCAGGAGATTATAAGAGAATTGTAGAAAGATTAAATTTTGAAATAGTAGATAATGCTTCCAGGCTTAGGGCGAAGTTGTTCCCACAATGAGACACTAGAATGTTTGCAGTTCAGACGTTTTACGTGTCTGTCTGTATTAGCACTAAAATTGTTAAAATGAATATGTCATGAGCACCAATCACTGTTGATAACAATGCATTGCTTAATGTGGGTGGAAGACAATATTTGACATGTGTATAAATAAGAGTACATAGGCGTAGGAAGCTGGTCTCAGCTGGGGAGGGGGGTGGCGGCTGAACGTTGTTTCACACGCCTTCCTGGGGGAGGGTGTTTGGGGAGGGTGTCCCCCTCCTCCGGGGAAATTTTTGAATATTAGAAGGCTCTTAAAGGAGTCTTTGCTAAAATGTGCAAATTATAAGGAAAATTACTGCAATTTTGGACATATTTTACAGAGGAAACAAATACGGGAGTTTCGTCCTGAATTTGTGGGAGGGGAAGCATGCTTCCGTTCACCACTTTTTTGACTGGAGGAGGTGATTTCACCACATTTCCCCGCTTCCTACGTCTATATAAAAGTATACGGTATCAAACTTGTGGCCAAAATATTCTTAAAATCATTATTTTACATTGACAATTACAGAGCGAGCCAATGGCTTATAGTTTAATTTTTAGAGCCCATCAAACAAATTCTTTCTGGATGCCTGAACAGTGCGAAGCAAGCGGCTATTTTTTGCACACCTCCCTGGTTTAACTAATTTATGGGGAGGCCGTGCCCACAGCTAAGTAAGCTACGACGAATGTTGGACTGGATCAAAACATGGTGCCCACAGGCTTGCTCGGTAAACAGTTCAGGAGGCCTCCCCTTTTGGGAAAATGTACTTTTACCCCGATCGGGAGAAAAATTGGTCATGGGTGCCCCCATTTTGTCTATGTTACCAATTCTACGCGTTCTTTGTATACATTGTCATAGAGATTGGGTTTTGGAACCCCTTGCAAAAATTGTCGGTCTAATGTAATGGCATTAAACGTATATTCGGTAGGTGTCATAGCTAGCGAAATGTCACGTCATAATCGGTGGTTCACCACGCCGTTTTTTGAGAAAAACGCAAGTTTATAAGTGGTTTTCGTTCTGTCTTAACCTTGTCTTTGTTAGGATAGAAAGCCTATACCATGTGTTGCATAAATTTTCCCCCACTTTGCCACTCGTAAGACTTTGGTTTACACGCAAATGGGAGAATCTCTCGGACTAGCAGGATGAAATGTACTGTGGGATCAATTTACAAACATTACAGTAATACGACATAACTTCAGTATAGGACTAACAACCGAAGGCACTAACATTTTGGGCCCTGCCTACGACGAGTGATTCCTACCTTAGTATAGCCGGGAGGAGGTGGGAGCTAAGTGAATGCTATTATAAATCGAGGTGGTAACTTGTACCAAGTTTTTTTTTGCCAAAAATTCTAGAAATTGTCACTCCTCTAGAATTTTTTTTATCCTAAAAGTTGAGGGTGGGGTCTATTTAATATCCCTCAGATTGCCCTTCCTAAGGTCCATGCTAAAAGTTTTGTGTTGATTCTTATCTAAGTCAACAACATTTACACATGAACAGTACAACAGTACAAGTGAAAAATATCGTTCGTGATGCAGGCGAAAGACTGGTATTGTTTTCAGTAGTTCTGGAGTCTTGTCGATGGCGCCCTCTCTCTTCTCCTCGATGCCAGTTTTTGCGGCCTCAGCTTCAGGGGGCAGCTTCCTCTAGAACAAATCCGCTAGTTTTAATCACAATTTTATAAATTACCAAACATATAACCCACCATTCTGATTTTTTGATACACGGAGGTGGGAGACCCTACTTGAGAGCTTTTACAACCGATGTCTCACCTGAAAGGATGATAACATGAAATGTAAAAAACGTGAAATTGTTTGTCAGACAGTGACGTTTGTTATTTGTTAGTGACCAAACCGTTACACGTAAGCTCCGTCGTCATTCCTTGAGCACTACTATAGGGTCACACACCTCTTAACTGATAAATAAATACAAAGCAAGTTTTTTCTCCAAATGATAAATATGTTTTAAAGTTAAGATACCGGAATATAACAAACAACGTGTACATGTAAAGAGATATCAATCAGTCAATAGACTGTTTAAAAACAAATCCATTCAGACTTTAAGCAAGTCTATCATATCACAACAGGGGCTGTCGTTTGCCGCTCCTGGTTAGTTAGATGAGGTTTAACGGCCCAGTTTCCATCCAGTTGGTTCAAGTCGAGCCGGCCACGGCCTTTTTCCAGTTGTGGCTCACTGGCTTGTTTTCCCTTACTCCATTGCTTA
>WURT03309462.1:0-24732 GCA_009936505.3 Holothuria glaberrima
AATCTCCTGAAGCCCCCTCTTTTTGGCTACTTTACTGCCTTCTATTCGGGATAGTTTTGTATGCCAAAATACGTGCGCGGAGTGCACAGAAATATCATTTGATTTTTACCAAAATTTGCTTCCTTTTGAATTATAAAAGGGCATCTAAGGCTGGCAGATACCTGTATGGGTCCTCCCGGAAGCCCTGGATCAATTACATAAATGGGGCAATGCCATAAGTGCTTACAGTGGCGTTGCCAGGATTTTTTCTAACTGTTTGCCATGCAGTATGTTGTGTGATCGCCGGCTTGGGCAAGGGGTCTTAGTGGAGGGGGTGATTGAAAATTTTTGAAAAATTAGGTGTCCTTACATAAAATCTGCTGCCACATATGCTACATTTGAAGTAAAAATTTTAATTACTTTAGGTACTGAAAAACCGGTATCAGTAAGAGGGCCCGTGGCCCATACCTCCCCCTAAATATGCCACTGAATACTCATTACCTGATATCCAAATGAGGTAGAGTATGATGCCGAGCACTTTACAACTATCTTATTTTTACAGTAATTTTGAACGAGAATCCAGAGGAACAGCTTCCAGCAATGGGGAATGTGCGGGAGGGAGAGGTGCAGGAAGGTGATATAAGACATCCCTGATAGGTGTAGCAGAAGGGGTGAAAGACTAAAAGCGTAAAAGCGCGGTTTAGAATGCTTTTTCGTCGTAAGTGTATTAACATTTACTATCTATACCGATAATGGTTGCACGCGAAGCGCTCGGTAAAAATTTCTGAAAAGAGCGCACGAAAAGTTTGATAGTTTGCGAAGGATTTGCAAAAATTCTGATAGTTCTAAAAAAATTTCTGATAGAAAATGATTACAATAGATCCATCACTCGGTCGAAAACACACCTCACCCTACCCCCTACAGAAATCTATAGCTTAGACGCCTTTTTTGTTCATTTAAAAAATTTCTCCTCTTTTCTCGCCTCTCTTTTTCTTTTCTTTCTTCATTTTTTCTCCCTTTTTTTATTTTTCCTTATGTTTCAATGGGGGGGGGGAGGGGCATGGCTGCCTGTCCCACCGGATACGCCGGTGTCGTTCGTCCTTTCGTGTTCGTTCATGTCTTTGTTGTCAAAATTGTCCAAATTTACACGCAAAAAATCAAAAGAATAGTACGTGGATGGACGTGAACACAAAGCGGTTATGGACTTAACAAAAAAGATAATTCCGTCAAAACAAAGCTTTTTTAGACAGTCAAAAGAAAGACAAAATAAAAAAATGAAAACATCAGTACCAATTTAAATACGCTTTCCCAGTTCGTCCCGTTTTAGCCCATCTACAACCCACGGTTATAGTTTATATTCAGTATTACCATTCGGTTGTTAGTGTTAACCGGTAATCGTCCATCAAATATGAAATCTTGTTCCTCTCCATACTGTCGAATATAATAATTTTTAAGGCATTTTCTGACAGTGGCAAGGTACTGTTTCGCATGACGACTTTTTGGCAATGAATTCCACAAATAAGTAGATCTTTGAATGAGATTAAAACATTTACGAGGATACAAATGTAGCCAGGGGTGGCGCCAGGGTATTTTTTTGGGGGGGGGGGGGTGGCAAAGCATGGGGGGGGTGATCGCTGTCCTGGGAGAAATTTGAGAAATTTTTGGTAGTTTGAGGATGCTTAGACGCAAAATGGTGCTGTTATTTTGATATATTTTGAACTGATCATGTATGGCTGAAAAATGTTCACTACGTCCTTGTGTAGCAGATAATAACTCGTTTAAACGTTGGGCCAAGGTACAGATCCAGGATCCCTTGAAAAGACAGCGACGGGGGGGGGGGGCAGGGTGTGGCTGGACAAGTAATTTGGGTACATACCAAAATACCTGATAAACACCAAACATCGGCCGAAAAAATGTGGATGAATTACTATGCCACTCTAGACCAGGGATGGGGAACCTTCGGCCTTCGAGACCATTTTATCTGCCTCGTGAGGCAATTCAAAAATGTTAATTCAGAATCACTTTGGTTGTTACTTAAAACAACTCCCTGTTTTAGACTATCTAGATCCCTCCCCCGGCCTGGGGAGGGATTAAGGGGAAGGGGTGTAAAAATCGGTGTCCATACATGCAATTTGGTGCCACATATGCTACCTTTTGAAGTAAAATTTGTGTTACAAAATTTCTTATTTTTAGGAACTAAAAAGAAAACAATTGATATCAGTGAGGGGGCCATGGGGTACACCTTCTCACTTTTGAAAATTTTTAAAAAATTGGGAGTCCTTACATGCGATCTGGTGCCACATATGCCTACATTTGAAATAAAATTTGTGATACAAAATTTACGTATTTTTAGGAACTAAAAAAAATAGCATTCCGTTAGGGGTGCCATGGCCCAATGACCCCCTGCAAACGCCACTGTACACATGCTATCAGTGGCGGAGCCTTCATATAATCAGTAGTGGTCTCACCGGGCCTCAAATTGACTGTTGACGCTCTTTTTGGAATCTTACAATGCCGTCACTTGTTAACTTTCGTTGACATCGTTTTCCATTTACGTGATTAAATCATGTTGTTTTGAGGTCTTCTTAATACCTTGCTCAAACTGCGGTCATTGTTGGCCACATGTGGAGAGTTTATTTTCATTTTTCTAGGCATATTCAGAGTTAAATAATGTGCATGACTCTGCTTAGCTACACAGGTTATCACTAAATATTAATAAAACAAATACGTTGGATTGTGACTAAGCAAAGATGACACTCCTTCATTCACATTAAATGTTAAAGGCATCATCCTGCAAAATAGTAATATTACAAAATTCTTAGGGCTTACAATCAACAGTAAGCTTTCTTGGGACTATCACATAGGTAATGTCGCAAAATCCGTTTCTAAAATAGTTAGTGTAATGAACAGGTTAAAATGTTATATTACTAGCAAAATTTCATTAACTACTTATAATTCTCTAATTCTTACTTCATCATGTTTTGGGGTAATTCCTCCCAAACTCACACCGACAAACTCTTTGTTCTCCAAAAGCGGGCTGTCCGTATAATCTCAAATGATCCACCCTGTATTTATGCTCTCCCGTATTTTTATTATCTTAATAGGGCTACTCTTACTTTTAACTTTTAAGAATCACTCTTCCTTAGGAGTGGTCCCTTCATTCACTCTTTTTGAAGTGAATTTCACTCTTTTGTTTTTAGAGACTGTAAATAGCTTAATTCCCCTAATATTAGGCTAATAAGTTTTAAGAAGTATTTCAAGAAATTTCTTCCATTCCAATATTTTTCTAAATGCAGTTGTTTCTTGTAATTATGAGCCTTAAACTCCTTAAGATTCATTTCTGCCCTTTCCTGTACATAGCTGGATGATTTTTTTAATTCAAAGTGTAGTATTAAAAATGAAAACCTCTGGGTAGGATCAGACTAGGAGAGCTAGGAGAGCCTCATCTGGCTCCTTCTTTCTTTTGTTTTCATACGTTAATTGTCTGTTCTTCTATTTTATAAACACGTGCATATAGTGTTATTAAAAAAAAACGAATCGAAACTTTCAGGTAATATGGGCTCCAAGCACACCTGGAAAACATTGCGGTGGACTGAGACGAAAATGGGCGATTCTTAGGGTGGTTGGGAATGACATAAGAATATCAGAATCTGACTTAATGAACGAAAGTGCACTGCGTACAACTGGGAAGGGAGGAGTGGGGTATGAGCTACAACATTTTTGCTGAAACTTTAAGACCACTTTGCTTGAAAGTAGCAATTATTTGTCAGAATGGGGATGCGTCAACCACCCCTTCCACATCCACCCTTTAGCCTCGTGCCCATATGAAAATAAGCACATTCCACTCATAGGCGTCCGCTGAAAAAAAATCAAAGGGGGCAAAACTTTTGATCGATCAGATAATTTGTCTGGGACCGCCGTCCTGGGGGAGGGGTCTAAAGGGAGTAAGTGTCCCCCTCCCTTTTTGAAAATTTTTGAATATTTGAGGGTCCTTTGATGCAATCTGGCGCAACAAATTGGGTAAATTTTAAGAAAAATTACTGCAAAATTTTGGTTTTGACATTGTTTTACAGAGGAAACAAATAAGGATATAATAAGCATACTTTTGCCCCACCACATTTTTGACTGGGGGGCTTAATTTAGCCCCCAGCCCCCACTTCCTACACCTATGGTTGTGCCTTTTTTATCTAATCCAGTAGCTCGATTGCACCAGTATGATCACATCTCCGGTGAAAATATTGAAAAAAATGTTATTTCCCGAATTAAAAAGAGTGGTCCACTCTCCAGAATTCATTACCGTGACGAAAGTAATGATATATCAGGATAAAATTATTCGATGTAGGAGTTGTAAATCTATACCCCATGGTGTATAGGAGTAAATTTTCAGGAAATCAGGGATGGGTCTGGTTTTATGTGGTTGGTTGACTATACGTAGTAGTAGGCTATAGAGATTGTGAATGAAATGCTGATGTTTTTTTATTCAATTCCTATTTCGGAGAGTAGAAATTCACACTGAAGGAACTGTTAAGAAATGTTGATATGATTTTTAAAGTTTTTTGTTTTCAAGTTTTGATTTTCGGGGGAGGGGGGCAAGTGCCCCTTGCCCCTACGTGCGGACGCCCATGATTCCACTTTTTCAAGCTTAATCATTTGCCATAACAGGCATGCGTGATCATAACTACTGTCTGGCCTATTTGGAAACGGTAGAATAGTCACTTGATTCATAATAATTTACTATGCCGTACTCTGGAGGGCTTAAGATGACATCTCACATCAAACTTTTCCGAAGTTGGAACACAGACCTTCCGTCACGGCCATTTTGAACAATATGTGATCATAATTACTAGCTAACCCTTACGGAAATGTGATCACACTGCAAATTGGTTTGCGATTTTGCTAAATGCAAGGGAATCACGAACCTGTAGTTTTTTCATTCAATCTTATCTGGCAAAAAAACACTAGAAATGGGAGTTTTTAGTACATGTTCTAGTATCAGCTTAACATAAACATTCCGTAAGTTTTGAGTAAGTACATAGCATATACGTTTTTAGTTGTTAGAGGATCCGAAAATAACTTTCCCCCTTTTTGCGACGTAATGGAAAGTTTTAGTCTTTATTGTGCTAGTCGGAATCGTGCAGATAAGTCAGACCTGCAACAGGATTTCTGGGGGGCTTTGGTGGGGGAGGGTTGGTCCAGAATCGTAATGACCGACTATTAGTTAATCCCACAATCTTACAACTGGGGAGGGGGCAACTGGTAGTGACCTGGTTCGTATGCCTATATTGATAAGGGAAGGTATTTCGACATCTAAGAAAAAAATCAGTCGGCACCAAAATTGGTAAAACTATCATTCATGTGAATATTTTTCTCTTTGTAGAATAGAAATGGCGATTTTTTATCACTCTACTCTGTGTTGGAAGGATATCGAGAGCATAGTTCTTTCCTGTACTCTTTGCGGTCAAAGGTTAAACGATCCGAAGCTACTTCCGTGTCTGCATAGATGCTGTCGTTCATGCTTAGAAAAAAAAATTTACAGAAATGACAGTGGTAAAATTAACTGTCCAAAGTGCTTGTATGAAATGAGCATCCCTGATGACGGGGTGGACGGTTTCCATACTGATGTGATCGTACAAGATTTGTATAAACTCGAGGAGATTCGTCTGAATTTTAAACGAAAGCGTAACTGTTGTGTTTGCGGGAGGAACCGTGCATGCCGGACTTTCTGTTTTATATGCGACGGCTATCTTTGCGATAATTGCCATAAAATTCACAGAGAGAATACCGTCTACCAAGAACATCAAGAGGCTTTGTTGCCTGCCAACGATTTCATTAAGGGAGATATTGATCCTAGAATCGTCTTTGGCAAAATTTTACTAAAATGTCAAGAACATCCCCAAAATACAGCTAGTCACAGCTGTACGGAATGTGATGACAAAATTGTTTGCCATACCTGCGTGGCTGAAAAACATGGTAGTCATGTGACGGAGAGGATCCGTGATAAAACGCTAAGATCAAAAGAGGACTTGAGTAAGTCAATGAGTCCTCTTGCTGATCGCATTCATGACGTCAAAAGCAAACACAAAAGAGTCGACGATATTAAAGAAAAACTCGGGACAACTGTGAACAGAAAGTCTCAAAACCTGAGGCGAGCGTATGAAGATGAGCTAGCAAAGATTTCAACAACAGAGAACTTTGTCGCTGGAGAATATGATGATCAAAAATCCAACCTGGAAAATAATTTAAAAGCTGATATTGAAAGTCTTCAGATAGCACTGAGAGAAGAGATCGATCGGCTTAAAGAAAAATATGGTAAACTAATCTGGGAGAAAAAGAAGCAAGCAAAAAATACAGACAAAAAACTTAAGGCATGTAGGAAATGGGAAATGGATAAATTTAAAGAAATTAAAGAAACTTTGAAAAACAATTTCACAGAAGTAATGATTGAAATGGGTAAGGAAGGACATGAAAGACGCGCTTTATTGTTTGAAATGAGGGCGCACTTTGATCAAATCATTCAACGTTACGACAACCTCACAACTGCCGAGTCAATCGTCATGGCAACTGGTAGTGATGGAATTGTCATTTCAGGTACACCCGCCATTTTCTCCGCTACTGAGGCTTTGCAAGAAGACATTGACAGAGAGTTTCCTTCCCTTGAATCATTGGCAGAATTTCCATCATACTATTTACAGGAAGTGAACCTTACATTTGATGAAAAAGACGAAAAGGATGGATATAGATGTAAGGAAGATATATTATCAGGTGACACAGAAACGACAGATCTATAGACTTGTCGGCTGCTGGCAAGTAGCCATACGTATAAACGTTGAATTCTTTAAGGGATGAGTGTAATGAAAAAAAAAGTAGTTACATGCTATATTGCGGTGGGAAAAGAAAATTCTATATGTAACATTCATGGTTAGACACTTGTCTTAAATTTATATAACAGCAGTTAATCGGACAACAAATTACTTTAAATTGACAGAACCTTTGCAGGTGTGATAGAGATGCTAGAAGTGGTTTAATGTAGCATAAGACTTCTTCGGGAGATTTCATCCGAGAAATCTATTGTTTTACAAATGATATATTTACTAAAAAGTATGTTGGGCGTATTGTATACCATGATACTAAAGGAATGTGTTCAATCTGTAATGCGGATGTTGTAGTTCTTGTAGCTCAAAATTTTGTACACAAATTCGAAACAGCGTAATAGACGTACTTACAAACTTTCTTATGTGGAGTAGCCCGTGCCTGTTGAGAACTACGGTACTACAAGCGCCCGCAGGCAACTCACGAAACTGATCAAATTTATTGTGTAAGTCAATGAAGAAATAATTGGCGGTGCGCTATGTCAGTAGGGTTGGTAGCTCCGCTGTTCTCCGCGTAACACTTCAAGATGATTTTTACACGGAGGAAGGATATATTGCAAAAAGTGTCTTAATACCTCAAACGTTCTTTTGGCATGATAAGTATTTCAATTAATTTGCTTCAGCGACTACATCCAAGATATACTCTAACACATCCTTTCAGAAACTTAGTGTGTCGTAAGGCGGAGGAAGTTTCTCGAATTGCCGTCGATCTGCTTTGAGGTCACACTTTTCTTTTTGTTAGTAAGTCACTTGCGGACTTAAGCTCTATGATATGCTACCTGCATATTAAAACTAGATTTGGGCAAGTCTCTCACATTCATCGCCATCAAGAAACCTGTATGAGATATACACGGCTCTGCGGGTCTTGAGAATTAACTCTTAAATATATACACTCGGCACCCCAAAGTATATATTTTGTGTGGGGTATCGAAATTCTAAGTTGGTGACTTGCCTTTGGTTGACATCACAGTTTAAAAATTCAAAAGATGCAGAGTACATTCCACACAATGCAGAGAGAGTGATTGGATTACACAAATTATAACTTTGCATGCTCACCAGAACATGGCCTTTATCAATAAAATAGGTTTGTGTCTGCACAAGGAGGAGCTTTACACAGTTATGGGAGGAGCTACAAGTTGCTTAGTTAGGAAAAGTGGAACTGTCTGGGATGACGAGAATTGCCCTTTAATGCGTGGCTCGACCCTTCTTTCACTCAGCTAAACAGAACATAGCACGCACTTGTGTAGCACCCCGGTCTCTAGAGTACATACCGATGGGGATCCAGTTAAGGGCACGTTTTAGGAGAAAGACGACAGATGAAACTACGAGAGACGTGGTCAAGTCTATCTCATCTAAATATCTTCTGTGACAAAGAGAACACATTATGCAAAGAGACTGTAACCTTTATAAGCACAACCATATGTTTAGCACTAAGCAGCCTTATCCATTGTAACATAAAAAGGAAAGCACTGTATAGTCGGTAATCCATCCAGTTGACCCTCTCCTATCACCTCCATCTATCACCCCCATGCTACCGATAGCTAGAAAAGTTCGGTCTCAAAAAAGCAACAGCGCCTACTAACAGTAGTGAGGACTAAAGCTACCAATCCTAACTCACAAGCAGCTGCAACCTTTACGCAGTACTCAGTTTTATACACATCGCTATCACTTAGTTTTATACACATCTTAATTTAAAATGTTATGATGGCTGGCTTGTCGGCTGTATTGTAAGCAGAAGATGCTACTCAGCGAGATGGTAAGAAACATGCCAAAACTATCCCTTGGTTGAGTTAATTGCTAAATGTTGGTCTATTTCTTGTCCTTGGACTTCCTTTAAGTTCTCAATAGGCACAGGCTGCCACGGCTATAACCCCGTTTTTTGTCTTGTCTTTTGCTGGACTCGTTATTGGACCGGATTAGTAGATCCAAGACTCGGAATTGGCCCAGATTGGACTAAAGCTGGACTCGGAAACTGAGCCCAGTCCAGCCAAGTCCACAAAAATGAGAGTTACACAGAGGTTAATTAAGGCAACATTGTTATTTGTGCATAGTTTAATATATAAATGGCCACACATAAAAGTTACAGAGTAGAACAGAATATGAAAATGACTCCTATGATGTTTTCACAAACTTAACTTGTAAAATAGTGTAAAAAGCATCGCACTGCATGCTGCATCGTCAAATGGCTGGACTTAGAGTTGACTTGGAATTGGGAACACTGCGATCAGAATTGGCTCGGGATCGGGTTAGGTGGACTCATTACAGCCATGGAAGCTACCTTTGGGTATGAAAGTTCATGGTTTGAATATCTGAAATACTGTCAAAATTTCAGATTATTGTATCATAATCTTTGAAAGTTTGAACTTTGAGAGCTTCTATAACTATTGCCTTGTCTGATGTTTGCCTCTGCTTTTATGGAGTATTTATTGGCGACCCTATTTTGTAAATTTTCGAAGCAATAAAGCGCTATAAGAAAATTTAATATAGTTAGATACTGTGAGTTAATGTGGGGTGAAGGACAAAGTTATGTTTTCGAATAAGCGATAATAAAAGCCTCAACAGTGTAAGTATCGACGGATATGGGAGTTGGTATCCGCATGAAAACAGCAAGGAAATTTAAATTTATTGCAATACTCTAAGGCATAGATAAGTGTAAAAGATTACCTATGGTTAACGCTTGCAGGGGCTTAGGGGCTTAGGCCTTTCATTTAATGTTTTCAATTTGATTTTTATCTCGTAGTGATATCATTCACCCGTAGTAATACACTTAAACAATGAGTTCAAAAAAGCAATGTTTTGAGGTGTCGGTTGGTGCCGTCAAAATTATAATGACGGGTTAGTTTAAACTCAAAACGACTGTTTAATATAACTAAATCAACACAAGTTATCTCTACCCATCACAAAAGACCATGTATAAGCGAATGAGCTAAAGAGGGAGAAGCCTACGTCTCCCACCATATTCCGATAAGTTTTCTCACGTTTCATGAAATAATCAGACATAAATATTTGTCCACAATTTCACATAAAATCAAGCCGATCTGCTCTCATTTGCGACACCAAGCGACACCAGGGAGAATAAAATATTTTTTTTCAGGCAAATCGCAATGTCTTTGTAGTGGATAAAATTTCACCATTTCTACTCACAATTTAGTAGACGACAAACACATTTGTGTTAACTTTCTAATCCAGTATAGTTTCTATTGAAATGTTCAAGTGAAAGTTGACCCTGAATGTGCAAACCCCACTTCAAAAGATGCCATGACGCACTATCTTCATTCGTATAACAACACCCTGGGCACACTTCATGAAAAGTCTTTGTGAACAAGTAGTCTAATTTGACTATATAAAGCATGCGCATAACACAGCTAAGAACTCTTTCATCACGACAAGTTTAAACACAGAACTTGAGTCTTATACATCTAAAAAGGTTCTTTCCAAATAATTTTTTTGATTACCAGTTACTATAACTATATCACGGACTGATAATATTTTTTATTCAGTGTGGTTTCGTGCTTTATCAAAAATTGGTACCCAGGACTGCGATTTATTTCAGCTTTCAGGTATGCTTGTAGGTAACTCGGATATACACAACTGAGCGAATGTAAGCAATTAATGGACTGAACAAATAACTATATATATATATATCAATAAAAGTAATGAAAAAGTGCTTAATATACAGAAGAAAACTCCGCAACGTTTCGGGTCGTTACTCTTCACCCGGCAGCTAAATAATAACTGATGAGTAAGACGCGATTCGAGTGAAACAAACAAATGCTTACCTACACGATTCGAACGACGCGCGTGCGTTGACAGCACTCGCAGAGCGTGTATGTACACTGAAAAAAAAAACGCAACCGCGTGTAAAGCAGTAAAACAGTAAAATCTCGCAAGTGCGTAAAATAAGTAGAAACTGTCATGGCGTGCGTTGGCAGCGCTCGTAGAGTTTGTATGTAACACCGTTAAACAACGCAGTGAAATAACGCAAACGCGTGAAAAGCAGTTATACAGTAAAACCTCGCAATTGCGTGAAATAAGTAAAAACTGTCATGACGTGCGTTGGCAGGGCTCATAGAGTGTCCATGTACACAGTAAAACAACGCAGTGAAATAACACAATCGCGTGTAAAGCAGCAAAACAGTACAAACACGCAAGTGCAAGAAATAAGTAGAAACTGTCATGACGCAATCCAAAACAAATTTACGAAAGGCAGTCATGTCAAAAACGAGCACGCGGTGTTTGACAATGAAATCAAAAGCGTTAGAAATGGGCACGGCCAATCCTGCAAAAAAAAAAAAAAAAAAAATGGCAGTTACAATGTTTCGAGTTCTACATTAAGTCCATTAGGAACGAGTCTCCCGAGCTTCATTATTAAGCGATTTTCTGCTATTAGACGATGGCGGTCGGAACCACGGCATGATATTGCTGCCGTGACCATCAAGTCATGCATCGAACAAACTGATGGGGGGGGGGGGGGTTGAAATGACTAGCTACCGGATAGCCAGGAAGGTTTTGCTTGATGGATCGTAAGTGTTCAGTTACACGGTCTGCCAAGCGTCGTTTCGTTTCACCAATATACAAAATAGTACACCGCCTACAGGTTAAAATGTATACTACGTTGGTGGATGTACAAGTAAAACGCTGGTTAATGTTGCAGCTGTTGTTCTTGGGGCCACAACAGAGAGAAACCTGTCCCCAGTTATATAGCTCTATGGGACTGAATAGCTTTTATGAAAAGTCATGTATGAATATATGAATATAAAATTTTGTCTTAAGATTTAAATTTGTGACTTCAAATTTTCTTAGTAATTACAGGATTGTCACTATATTCAAATTTGTTCATAAGTAGACACGAGTCGAAAAGGTTTTATTTTAAAGAGCATTGCATATTAACCATAGTCGGGAGATATCGTTGGTTAAACCTACAAGGGTGAGTTAGGGCAGCACATTAATTTGCTGTTAACAAAATTTACTTTCTCTTTTGTTGGAAGGCTCTATGCACAGCTTGTTTGTTTAATGACCTCTGCCACTTGTAAATCAAGTTAGCATTCACGTTTTACCTTGTGCCATCTTATGTCGGATTGTAGTAGTAATACTGTCGGCAAGCCCGTAGCCAAACGAGTGGGGTATGACGGCATTACCGGACTCCCTAGGTCACCCCAGATGACCTTTGACCCCACCAAAAACGACAGGGTTCTTCCTCTTACCATAACACATTTACATACTTAGTATGAAATCAATCCATACTTAGTTGAGGGTAGGAAGCTTGGATTGATTTCATACTAAGTATGTTGATGCGTTATGGTAAGAGAAAGAACCCTATTGTTTTTGGCGTAGGTCAAATGTCATTTGGGGTCACCGGGGTCAAACTCTGAAAACCTTGTTAACACTGTATCTCGGGGTAGGAAGCTTGGATTGACTTCATACTTAGTGTGTAGATGCGTTATGGGTAATAGGGTTCTTCCTCTCAATATGAGGCATCTATGTATACAAGTTTGAGAACTGTCAGTTTCCCTTCTTGAGATATCGTGTTAACGAGCAAAGTGTCGCAATCACACACACACACACTAACACACACCTACACACACACGCCATCATGAATGCATAGGTTTCTCTTATCATCGAAACCAAAAATGCGAACAGGATGAAGTCTGTAATGTAATGTTATAATGGTAAGTTAAGAGAAAAGAGAGAGTTAACCTGTCAATACTTCCGGAAGTAGGCTATATGAGATGCTCATATTTGTTCACCGTGACAGCCGTATGAGATTATTGTCGAATCAGACACCACTTGCTTTGGAAAATGGTCTTTCCAAATTACTCGACTACACCTTATGCATATGACGTCACAGAACAGAAAGTGCGCCCCTCCTAGAAGCAAGCGCGTATTACTACAACTCACACCGCAAATGCAGACAGCTGATTTGTGCGGAAACCGACAAGTTCGGTATGGTATAGAAAACGTGTATCGATTTCTCTCCATGCAATTCTATTTGTTCACGGATGAGTGAATGGTGAAATACAAACAAAAATGATTGTGGGTACTTCAAAAATGTTTCATTATACAATGAAATGTATTGCATAGTCTCACACAAATGGACGAACCTCAATTTTACTAGAAAACAGAGCCGTCTGAAAAAGAATAATGGAGTTTACCCCGTTTATTGTAACGTTAATATAGAGCAAACATGAAGACGGAGAAATACTGGTTAAATTGTTTTAGTAGTGGTAACTAATGCGATGACCCCAGATTCAAAGGCTTATAAAGTTATTTTAGAAGTTGAAAACATGCAAAATATGTGGAACAGAACTAGGCAACCCTCTTTGCTCATGACTCCTTTTCGAAAGTCATCGTGCTAACAATAACAGTCTGGTCCTTACAATAAAATTTAATCAGGCTAGAAAAGGCCTAGATAGGCGACCATGTGCTGACTGTAGCCTGACCATATTCCAAAAATATGACGTAAGAGCTTAAGGTATACCTCAAGTACAGAATTACAAGAATATAAATTTTAGAGGTTGAAAAATGAATCCCATAAATCCACTTCTCATTTTTATACCTTACTTTGCTGCTGAGATATAAACAGTTGGAATTTATTCACTTAATTTGAAACAGACAATTGCACAATAATTTGTGATGTCGTTCTTGTACAACTCACATTACCTGCTTTTGTATCCCTTTGAAATTAAAATGTTTGTGTTACCTTGAAAAAGTATCTGTTTACTTGCACAGTATGTTGCCCTCATAGAGCTCGCACAGTCAAGTCACACTATAACTGTAAGACAGTGATCACATTTTGGGACAAAGTGAAGTGGCTTTCTAACAAACAGATCATTACAAAGACGGTTATTTGGGTAGTACGAAAATGACATCACAAATTTTGCGCAGCTAACCATTATGTGATGTATAAATATGTTTTAACATTTTATATCTCAGCTCAGGAATGTCCTGTGAAGATGGGAGTTGGACCAGCTAATTTATTTTTCAAGCTTTGTAACATATATTTTTGAAATTTTAGACTTTAGGTACACTTTAACTCCCCCTACGATCTGCCTAGTAGGACTATTGGCGTTTGTCCTGATTTTATTGCAGTCTCGAGAACTTACTACATACTTACCTGCGATTATACTTGAGACAAACGAAGTGGAGAATGCTGCACTGGTAACATTCAAAGCAAGTTGGTATATAGACTTTATTGAGTCCTCTTTTCTTATCATTTGGATCTTATATTTTAATCATTCATCACGAGTCAACAACGAGCAAACTGAAAGTACTGAAACTGACAGGTTATGAAGCTATTTAAATGACAAAGAATGCTTATTGGGGTCATATTCTAAGTTGAGCATTCACCACCCGACCAAGCGTGGTAAAACGCAGACTTCTGAACATTTAAGAGACTTCAAGAAGGCTGAACAGCAAAGGTCTGAGTGTCGGGAAACTCTGTTGCGTGTTTTGTCTCCCAATTAAAGATCGTGGTATGTTTTTTTTTAATTTGTTACCCATCTGAAGAGAAACTGGAGGTAGGCCTTATTCATTTGTAAAAAAAGGTTGAGATTTTCCTGTACATTTTTATGTTCAGAAAGCACTTAATCTGTCCCTAACATATTGTAGTGTTGTCAGAGCTGGGTTTATGAGGCAACTGCCTCATGTTCCCCTGCCAGAAGGATCGCTCTATGCAAAGTTTAATGGTTAAAAACAAGAGAGTTTCTTTGCTTTAAATGAAAAATATGAATTTTTATTTCTTCTTTTCAATTGGGCAAATCTGTAAATACGTTTGACATATGTCCAACTGCAACTAGGCTAGTCACCAACTTATGATGGAGCCCCAGTTAGGTAGTTTCATACTTAGCCCATCAATAAATACCGATTAAGGACCGATCCTTGTTTGCCCCACCTCTCCCCAGGTCTAAACCATATCCTGATAACTACAGATAATATGAATTATTCTTACTTTTTCGAAAAAGGGACTCAAAGATAAGTTCGAATCTTTTCCACTTTTGATTGATAGTGTTCTGAAATATAAGCGATCCATCATAACCTATATCAACTTCGAAGCCTATTTGCCTAGCAGAAATAAGGATGTTTGAAGGAGGACATAAATTTTCAGCCTAAGCTATGTCAAATACTAATCGTGTACACATCATTGCCAAACACAAGGCGGGATGATGTAAGTTTAGTAAGCAAAATTTTGTTCACAATATTGTTTACTCTCCAAAATAAAGCCACCTGATTAATGCGATCAATGTCTTTATCATAAAAAAATCGGGCTATGAATCTATGTATTGTGCGTTATAGGACTCTAAAAAATGTTCAAAAGGAATCATTTTTTCTAATACTACTTAGCTAAATTTGAAATTTGTCTACTAAATGTCCTACAAGAAAATGATTTTTTTTTGGTGAAAATCCTCCGTGATGTAAATGATGATTCGTGCATAATATGTAATTTTTGACACAGCTTTGATCATACCTACGACTATACCATTCTAAGTCTTTACCATATGTCAAAAGTCGTTACATACATTTTCACCGCTACTGATATATCTACATATTTTGTTATCTTTTGCCATTAATAGGCCTAACTGAATACAAATTACATGAAAAACATTCCAAAAAACTGACAAGCAAAGTGTTAACTTCGAAGGAAGAAACTAATTTCCCTTCCTTTATAATTAACAGATAAATATTTTCACTATTTTGCAAACTTCTGCGTTTGTTGTCCCCTTTAAATGTCTAGCACAGAACCACTTTTGGAAAACAGTTGTTTTCTCTACTAAATTTTAAATATTCCCAGTACCCTTAGAAGTAAACTTTAAAAAGAACATTTATATCTAGCATTTTTATTCTTGACTTCAATTACTTCGAAGCAATTACTTTTAAGCCTGTAAGCGGTGAAGGTATAATGCCCTTAAAACTTCTGAAGTACAACGGTAACGAGAGGTTACTGACGGTGACTTCCTTCAAACATGGATCTCGATCTCAAGATATCAAAAACGTCCTCTTTGCCGAATATAAAACAGCCATTAAAATTGTTACGTTTCTTCTGATTCATTTCTTTGCTTGCGGTGTTCAAATTTGTTTGACTCATCACAATGTAGAACTTTATACAGATTCGTATTTTGAAACATCACGAAGGCAAGCCCTGTGGTCATGTAAAAGTTATGTAATGAGGTTTCATAGCGAAACAAGACAAAATGCCTTGTCATCTTCAATCCAAAAGTAAATAAAATCTTTAACTTTAACAAGGTTTGACAATTGAAAAAGAAACTAGGGCTTTTTTTTTTGTTTTTTAGTTTTGTAAATAAAGGTACACCGAGTGCTTGGTTTGTAAACTGTGACAATGACGTCAATCTTGTTGATATTGTACCTTTGCCAATCAAGTACAGTGGAAATGTATAATCATCTAACAAGCACTTTCGTTTTATACTTTGAATTTCCATATATTACTCAAACTGCACACTGGTAAGTGGTAATAGAAATAAAACTGACCAAGTTGAACACTTATTCTTTTCTTTAAGCCACTAGGTTTTTAAGTAATTTTCAAACAAGTTTAAATAATAAAAGTGACCAACATAGCGATCGATCCTTGTATTTGGAATGAATTAAGCAGCACGATTTCATCTGTTCATGTTCTGTTTTATTAAAACAAATTATGTCAGAATTTATATTTTTTCCCCTTTCCCGCTTTACGGTTGCTCGGTGGTGTGCACAGGTTTATAGAATTTCCATCGAGGGGGACAAATTTTATTTCCTCCAACTTACCCATTTCCCCCTATTTTTCTCAAATTTTCTTAAATTCCACCAGGAGGGGGGGGGGGTATGGACCCCTGCCCCCCTTGTGCAATGCTCTTTGTCTGTGCACAGTTTCCTTTTTCATTCCTTGCCGAAGACGAAAGGAATCTATGCAACCACGCTAGTGCAGGTGTGTATGTGTGTATGTGAGCGTGTTTTAAGACCCTTGTAAACACGATACCTCAAGATAGCAATAACGGATATTTCTCATAATTGGTATATAGAATTATCACTGCAGAAAAGCCTACCGTTTTTGGTGAAGGGCAAAGGTCACATGAGGTCACCAGAGGTCATAAAGTGAAAACCCTGTAAACATGATATTTTTAGATATGAATCATAGATGCTTTTAATACCTGGTATGTGGATGCGTTATAGTAAGAAAATGGGTTTTATTGGTTTTGCTGGAGTTCAAACGTTATCTGAGGCTCACCGGTGGTGAAAATGCAAAATTCTGAAAAACTACATGTAAAAAAGATTTCTAAAGATGGAAAGAGAGGGAACCCTATTGGTTTGTTGGTCAAAGGTCATATGAGGTCATCAGTGGTGAAACTACGAAAACATCGTAAACTAAATAGACCTATGAAAGTATATGAACTGCTGCCTGCGCTTTTAGACATTTCTCAGGCCCCTTACATTACAAGTACATATCTTTAAATCTTCCATCAGTTTTTGAAATAGGGTTACACTGTAATATATAAACACATTTACTTACGATAGTGTGCATGAGTGACCACACAACATGGTAAGATTGGTGCATTAGAGGAAATGCCCATTAGCTAGATGTGAGAAAAACTGCAACCACAACTAATCCCCTGAGCAAATTAACTGTGCAGCTCAACTTCCTGGCAGGCATGAACCCCCTGAGAACTTGTATTGTTGAAAGTCACTCATGCATGACACACTCAAAAGCTGTGCTGGGCCTGAATGGGAGAACCTCAGCAACACTTGCAAGGAGGAAACCACAAAGCAAACAAACCAATAAGTTGGCCTGATGCTTCTTCCCGAGTTGCCATTGCCAGATAGGGTTAGTCAAGGTAATGGGAGATCCCTGTCATGTGTATACAAGATGAGTGAAAAACATAAATAAATCCAACAAATCCAACAATATGAACACAAAACACTATGAAAACGTCAAGAAAGCTGGATTCTTGGTAACATACCAGAATATATGACAGCTTAAAGGGTTCCATGTAGGAAAAGAAACGACAGTTCCTGATGAAATAGGCATCAATTAACATGGGCTATAATACTGAATGTACTGGTAACGGCTATTAATGCGTGCAAGTTAATTCACGACACATTGATGACGTCCTGAAAATTAAAAGGCCTTCCATCACTTCCTCTCCAATGTCCTCCTGAAAACCGTAAACGGGTGCCCCTTTGATAAATCTCCTTCACTTTCTCGGACTATCTTCTTTTCTCTTTCAAATCGATTTGAGTGAGATCATCGATGATATAATAGTCCTTCGAAGCCAGGGCTTCCCGAGCTTTCTTCAAAATGGCGACCTTATCTTGATAAAATGTTAGCTTTACTAGCACATGTCTGTCCCGATTTCTAACAATTTTGCCATCACGATGGGCCCTCTCTATCTTGCATGGGGATACTCCTGCTTCTTCAAACACCTTTGTAGCCATTTTGATACAGTCTTCACCGTTACTCGTTTTTAGGCCAACAATACGCAGGTTGCTTCTCCTGGAAAATCGTTCCTGCTTGTTTATGAGTGAAGCATGTAGAGATCAGTTCTCTCCTAATTTTGCTACTTTATTTTCTAGGGCCTCAAATCTTTCTTTCAAAACCTTGTTTTCATCTGCCAACTCTGCATCTGTAATCTGGGGATCACAAATAGCGTTATTTAAGTCCTCCTTCAGTGTATCGAATTCCTTGGCAATAGTTTTTTTAATTCTTTCTAGGCTGGCGTTGAACTCTTTCACCACCTCTTGCCCCTGAGACTCTTTGGCCTCAAGCCTTGAAGCTCTGGCTAGGCTAGAGCTTAGGCTCTTTTGTGTGAGGGTGTCCTGACGAACCATATCTTTTTGACTGCTTCTTGTTCGTCCAGCCATAATTTCTGGGATTTTTTCAGTTATCTCCCTGACTTCCCTCGGGATAGAGATTTCAGCACCTGTGAGGGGCCACTTACCCTGAATGAGTGTACCAAGGCCTTGGCTTCAATGCATAATTATGATAAATCCCCGGTACCGATGGACTCAGTACTGATTTTTATAAGCATTTTTGGCCACTCATTGGCCACCTTTTGGTTAACTCACTTAACTATGCATTTGATCGCCACTCCCTCTCGCACGAACAGTGCAGGAGCATAATTACTCTTATCCGTAAACCTGAAAAGGATCACGATTACCTCACGAATTATAGGCCTATTTCACTCCTCAATACAGATTGTAAGATTGGAGCTAAGGCTCTTGCTAGTAGGTTAAAGAATGTAATACATCTTTTGATTGGTGATAATCAAACAGGTTTTATCAGTGGTAAATTCATCTCGGAGAATATCAGATTTGTTCTTGATGTCATTGATTACGCTAAGAATTGTAACATACCCGGTTTTCTCTTTTTCATTGATTTTGAAAAGGCGTTCGACTCTGTTGACTGGCTTTTTCTTGAAAATACATTAAGATACTTTCATTTTGGTAACGATTTCTGTGGATGGGTCCGAAATCTTTATAATAGCAGTGCCGCTTGTGTTCTTAATAATGGTTATCAAACGGGATTCTTTTCTATTCACAGGGGTGTTCGTTAGGGTTGTCCGTTAAGCCCTTATCTCTTTATTTTATGTGTCGATATTTTAGCTAGAAGGGTTCACATTGACGAACATTTACGAGGCATTAGAATATTAGGTAATGAAATAAAAATTTTACAGTATGCTGACGATACCACTTTCTTTGTGGATGGTATCAAACAGTCATTAGATCGCTTACTTCACATCCTTAATAGGTTTAAGGTAGCCTCTGGTCTTAACATCAATTATGATTAATCTTATCTATTTCCACTTGGTCTTTTCATTAATAGTATGCCTGCTTACCTTGAGGATTTTCATGTTAACGTTTGCTCTGGGCCAATTAGATACTTAGGAGTAGTCCATTTTACTCACAATGGGAATGATCTTTACCGTCTTAACTATCTGAAGAAGTTATCAAGGCTAAAAAGTCAACTTAAAGTTTGAAACAGCAGGGACCTTACCCCTATTGGTAGAAATGTCCTAGTTAAATCCTTTGGTATTAGTCAACTGGTTTTTCTTTTCCAAGTATTGCCAAATCCCCTGATGATTTTTTTAAGAATGTGGAAAGTTGTATCTTTGAGTTTATATGGAGTGGCAATCCAGATAAGGTAAAAAGGAATACTATGATCAATCCAATAGAGGAAGGTGGTTTGAAGGTCACACATTTGAAAACATTTTCATTTTCTCTTAAGACCTCATGGGTTAAGAGGTATGATAACGAAACTAACACCGGTTATTGGAAATTACTTTTGATTCATCGCTTGCAATTTATGGTAAAACTCTACTCTTTATGTGCAACTTTCAGACAGGTGATATTAAAAGTATTCGTAATGTTTTTATTAGAGAAATTTGCACTGCATGGAGTAAGACTACCTATACCAGCCCAAGCCACACCTTTGGGAATCAAATTATTTGGAATATCTCTTCGATCAAGATAGAAAATTCGTTATTTTACGACATCAGACTCCTAAGGGAAGGAATAATGTATGTTAAGGATCTTTTTTCCAGGGATAACACCCCCCTTTCTTTTAGAGGATTTCTTGATAAATTTAACTCAACTACTTAACCTTTCTCTACTTATTATGGGATCCTTTCTACACTGAAATTCCCAGGGATTGGACAAACTCCATATTCAGTGCCGATTCTGATAGTGATAACCATGAGCACCCAATTGACTCCCTGAATGCCAAGCCAAAAATGTCTCAACTTTTCTATCCCCTGATCCTAAAAGGTGTTTCCCTTCCCCCTGTAGCTTGTCCGAAATGGAATCATAAGTTTAACTTAAATAAGGAAGATTGGCACTGTATTTTTAAAACTTCCCATTTTACAGTTACGGAGGCCAAAATCAAGTACTTTCAGTTTAGGTTTTTACATCGTATCCTAGGGACAAATAAACTCTTATACCGAATGGGAAAGTCTGATACCCCTCTTTGCACTTTTTGCCACATCGAAGAAGAAGATATTGAACACTTGTTTTGGGAATGTCACATCACAGCCAGTTTTCTTTTAGACACTGAACAGTTATTTTTTGGTAAGCAGTTTGTTTTATCTAAAAGGGATTTCTTCTCTGGCGTTAACTCCTTTAACTTCCACCCAATGAACTTTGACCTCCACTGAAAACAAAAGGTTTCTTTCTCTCAATATGATAAAGTCATAAACGAAGTATGAAAAGAGGTCATATATTTCTGTAGCAGGAAGGGTGAGGTGTGTGTTCGACCAAGTGATGAATCTATCGAAATCATTTTCTATCACAAATGGTTCTTATGGCGCCAGAAAAGGGAATATATTACAAGCTCTTATTTTTACACTTTTAAAGAAAATTTGTTTGTATGACTAAGTTTTTTTAATTCTTCCAAAATAACACTGTTCGTAGTTAAATTAGATTTCCGAACAAAATATATATAATCGTTTGTTTCAAAATTACCTTTCACCAGTATTAGTATATATTTTTAAACTGAAATATATGTGTTAAACAAATATATATTTGTAACAGTGACAAAGTTATTAGCTTTATAAGTTCAAATATATGCGTTTAGCGAATGCAGTATATTCCTGGCAGGTACAATATATTTTTTAAATCAAATATATATTTTGAGGAACATATATATTAGTAACATTGACTAGAACATTTGCTTAACTGAGGTTCATATGTTTAAGGAATATATATTTGAAACAGATACAAATATATATTTGCTATAAACCAGTTGTATATTGTAAACGAGTACGTATTTGTAACGGTTACAGATTTATTTGCCTAACTCAAATATATAAATATATATATATGTTTAGCAAATATTCATTAGTAGCAGCAACAAATACATCTTCTTGAATCAAATATATATGTTTAAAGAATATATATTTGTAACAGTACTGTTAAAAATATATTTGCTTCAATCAAATATATATATATACATATATATATCTACATATATATATATATATATATATATATATGTTCAACAAATATATATTCATAGCAGCGAAAAATATTTGCTTAAGAAAAATATATATATTCTTAACGTAGCCTCTGACAGCCGCTTTCCTTAAACTTACATTTGCTAACACGCCGTTCGACTGACCTGTATGGCTGTAGACACCTTTGTGAGCAATTCTTGTTACGATACGGTCAATGCCTGCTCTGATTTCAGCATTTTGGAAATGCTTAATTGGCGTGTTTGAACTTAGTCCTTGAATCGGATCGTGTACTACGTTAGTTGTATTAGGGAGTTGTTATTTGTAAGGAGGTTTAACGTAAAATTTAATTTATGCTAGTCCTCTAAGACGCACTAAATTTCGAGCAGATTATCAATGAAAAGCTTCTTATTCCGTTGATTGGTATTTCTTCCTTTTATACGTTGGCTTCAATTTGATATCGATATGTTAGCAGCATCATTCAGGCCTAGTAATCCTATCACAACTGGCTTACTCAAGACAATGCTTTGATGACTAGGTTTACACCGCCACCAATTAAGGGGTAGGTGCTACAAAACTTGAAACGACCGTTTCATTGAAATAAATCAATGAGGTCTTCCCCTTCCCAAAGAAAGAACGTCATGCAAGTGAGCTGCAGAGGCAGAAGAATAATTTTTGTGTCAACAATAAGGAACGTTTCCGGAAGTTTCCTGAAATGATCAGGTATAGTATCATGTTCACATTGTTACATAAAACATTGTTATACTCTCACCTGCGTTATCGAGCGTCCAAAGATGCAATATTTTTTTAATTTTCCAGCCACTGGCAATGATGCTTTGGCAGTAGCGACAAACCCCCAGTCTTACCGTACACGTAGTAGACCACAAATTCCTTACGTATGAATTACGTAATCCAGTGTAAGTCCTATAGTAGCGGACTACTAACTCAAATGTTCTACCACCGAAAAATATTGACTGACAAATGAAGTCCCTTACAAATTTTATAGTAGGTTGTTTCTGACTGTGTTACATGTAAAATGTGATCAATTTTTGATATGGTCTTTGTAGGCAATGAGTTGAAATACAGGCTGTGCAAATTTCAAGGCAATTCGACCAATTTTAGTGCCATCTTTTGATTGTATTACTCCGCTCTGTGAAGTGAGGTCTTTGAGTAGTGATCATGGCGGGAAACACGTACCTATTGTTCAAGCCTCTCTAGCTCAAAATTTCAATGGTCATGTTATAAAATCTGAAAGTGCTATAAGAGCCCACATTGTGAGCTTTAACCTGAGGGGTGGCATGTCCAGGTTGAAAATTTCTACAAGGATCTAGGAGCTGGGGAAGAAGACTGATTTAGTGTGTAAGTGAATGGGACAATAATTAGTGGACCGCTACCTTATAGAAATGCCAAGAAAGATACAATTGACAGATTACTTTGTGACCTTGGCAGTGCAAACCTCACTTCAAAGCGATGTATCTCCTTCCAAATAACAACTCCCTGGTTGCATATAGGATTTAAACCATACAACGGAGTTGAACAAAGTATACGAAGCACGGAGTCCTGTTCAGGCCGGACAAGTCTGAACGGGCCATCAGTGTAAATGTCAAGAATGGAGGCACATAGCTATCATTGCTCTCGTAAGTGTCTCAGTTAATGACTTCTAAATCCAGCAAACACGGGAACTGCATTTTGATGAAACCAGTACCCGTAACGGTCAATCGATATCATCAAAAATGTGCGTAGTTCCAGTACTTTAAGACAGCTAGCTCAGTTGTTTAGTACTGTTAGTGCTCCGAAAACTGACAACGAAATTTACTACTTTTTTCCAAAGTCCCCTCGACTCTTTGGCGACTGCTGCTGAAGGGCGAAACGAAACGTTCCTCCCGAAAGACGTCTGCTCCCCAAAGGAGCTACGTCCCCGATAGGAAAACAAACTTAACTGACCAACCTCTCGACTTTCAGACCTCTGTATCATGGGTCTGTTATGCGTGGCTCCATTCCCAACAGGCTACCGTAAAGGAACAGATATAGGCTACTACAAATGATTGTGAAACGAGGCATACTGCACATAGGCCTACCCATGTCGGTAAGCCAACATTATAGGACAGTTTATACACGCTACCAAACGACCGCCGAAACAAAGTGCCCACCCGCCCATCCAAGGGGGGGGGGGGAGACATTTAAATTACTGTTGATTGAATAAATTTTCACACAGCTTCTTCCCGCTCGAAAAATAGTTGGCCCCAGTGGCGTACGCAGGGGGGGGCATTGGGCCCATGGCCCCCCACACGGATGCCATTTTTTCCTTTTTAGATCCTAAAAATACGTTATTTTGTAACACAAATTTTACTTCAAATGTTAGCATATGTGGCACCAGATAGCATGTAAGGACACCCCCTCCCCTTTAACCCCTCCCCCAGGCCGGCTGTCACTTAATATACTGCATGCCCCCTTGCGAGAAATCCTGCGTACGCCACTGGTTGCCCTCTTGGAAGTCCCCCCCCCCCATCAACTCGTCTGGCTACGCCGTATTGGCCTATCTCCCCTTCAACACATATTACCAAGTACTAACGTTCCAAAAGGATCGATTCTCTTAAGGAGTTTAACGATAATTCCACGCAAACTTATATTAATCACTTCATCATGAACAGAAAAGTTGATTCTGTAACATTTTGTCACGTATGTACGGCTGAAGTGTGAATTACTTAGTCTAGCTTTTCTAAACAACGCCAACAACGAATACGCCCCAAATTTAGGCCCGTAGCTAGACAATGGATGTACTAGAGAGGACGAGATAGGTGAAATAGTTACATGCTCAACAGTCGGATAAATTACAGGTTACTGGATTGGGAACTTTAAGAAGCATGTTTCAGGACTTCAACATTCAACAGAAAAGATGAGCACGCTGGTGACGCTGCAGTAGAAGAGAGAAATGTTGTACTGCATTGAAAGGA
>WURT03309573.1:0-24732 GCA_009936505.3 Holothuria glaberrima
GCCTTTGTGAAGCCTTTGTGGCTAGTGGCAAAATGTGCAGTATATCGATCGATTAATACTGAAAGGTAACAGTGAGCCGCCTACCCCCCTTTCACTTTCACCCACTGTAAAGTATATATCTTCAAACAAATTCTTTTAAAAACATATTGCCATGCAAACGTTTTTCTTTTATGCACCTTATATTATTTAACTCTAACACCCTTAAAATGTAAAAACAAGTAGCAGAAATAACACATTTAAAATTTTATGTTAAATACTTATATATTATGCATTCGTTTGTCCTTGCGTCTCGCTGTAGTCCTTTTAAGTGATATCCTTGCTGTCCTCTCCTCAATTTTGAAATGTTGTTTCTTTCACAGTATGCTTTTAAAAGTAAATCTTGATTACACTTTTCATATGTTTTTGCAATGAGTTATATTTTAAATTTGTCAGTTTCTTTCCCTTCGGGGGTGAATAATAATAAAATAAGTCTGGAGACTCAATCATCAACTATGTCATGCAGATATGCTTGCATTTCCTTTTATTTTTATCAAAAATTTTAAACACTCTTGATCATATAACATAAGTGCTTTGAATACTCTAAAATAATATTTTAATGTTTTCCGTTACTGTAATTATGATGCAACATGTGTTTGCAGAGAATCTATTTCAAACTTTTGTTAATAGAGCCAAGTAACCATTGCTTTAGAGAGCAATTCTTAAGCAAACAGGAAAACCGTGCAAGACAATTGTAATTTATAAAGACTTAAGTTAAAAATATGTGGGACAAATTTCAAGAAGATATAAGTAGTAAAAGCAGTGTGAGCACAGGTTTGGTACTACTAGACTGGTACGTGGTTAGGCATCACATTTTATTGGAGTTCAAACATGATAGCCATAGCCGGATCTTATATCGCAACCAGCATGATTGAAACATTTAAGTTTTGCTTTGAAGATTGAAAGAAAATAAACAAACCCTGTAAAAATAGAGAAATTGGTTATGCCGTGTTGATAAAGGAAGTAATTTGGAAAAGCAATATGTCAAATGTACAATGAAATACACGAGCAATTAGCATCCGCTAGATGTGTCGATTAATAAGCAATAAAAGAGAGTGTACGCTTCACATTCGCCTTGAATTATCCGTTACGTTTACCGAATGTTATAATAATGTACCATTTCACTGCTGAGCAATAGGCATCACTCGACATGTAAATTGACGTGATATTTACCTTTAAATACTTCAAAAGTGACTAAACATCACATTTGTTGTATGACACGAATTTAAATTTCTCTTTTCGAGAATATTATAAATATTACAAAGCACTACTCAACTTCTTCGTTCTAAACCTAGGTTTGATATTAATCTCTTATATAACTCGAGTCAAGTTCACCTAAATAACAAGTAAGACTAAATAACGAATGGTTTTCTTTCCAGCTGGTCTTCTTTGGAACAAAAGGACATATGCATTTTCATGAATTAATAAACACACAGGCTCGAAAAATTCCTAAACCATACCTAAAGCATACCTATAGCATCGAGGGGCGATTTTACAATATGCGTGGAGTAATTTCTTTAATTTTCTTTTGTAGGTCTCAACCGTCAAGAAAATTGAGTTAGGCAAACCAAACAACCATTCTATGTGGAGTCAGATCCACATGCAGAAGGGGTTCAAAACGAAATGGACTATCCCACCACCGAATCTTCAGAACATTTCATAGTAGTGTAGGTGTGGTTCCGTCCTACACTGGCCGATAAAAAAATTAAATACTACCGTTTTATGAAATATCAACAGCTTCAGATACACAACATATCAAATGAATTCATATTCTGTGGTTAAAAGGAAATGATTTAAATGCATTGAGCATTTTTTCGCCTGGTTTTGTTAGCTTTATTTTCATGAAGTGTACGGCTTGGGGGCATGTTTCAATAAATGAGTTGTCCACGTGTAGGTTTTTTGTACTTTATAGGCCTTTGAAGGGCAGTTGTTTTACGACGTTAAGCGACCACAAATGTGAATGTGAGAGAAGCCTATGTGGCTTATGAATTACAACTTCACGTCGGGTGGCTAACCAAATCAACAATTTAGATCAGATGAGAAAACCGTAGATTGTTCTTGGATGAAAAACCCACCTTACTTTGACCCGGCCAGGAATCGAACCAATCGGTTGCCAAGCTTCATTGCTTCAAATGTCACCGCCCTTATCCACTAGGCTACACCACCGGTTATACTATCTGTAATGAGAAATTCTGCAATTAGACCACACAAACACGACCTTAAAAGATTTTAGCCAGCCAAGCCCACTGAGGGGCTTCGTATCCTCACCATAGTTTAGCCTATTTAGACAAATAGGAACCCCGAGGCAACCAGTGCCATAACAAGACATACTCTTTCAATGTTTCCTTCAAATCTTGGGAATTCCTTGCTCACTAACATAAAAAAATGGATGGAAAACTTGATTTCTACAGTAAATGATGCGGGAAAATATGCAATGGACAGAAGACTGGGGACGCTACCATTTATGTTGTTCCCATTATGTTCAGCCAGAACAAAAGACTAATTGAAACTATACGTATCCTTGAAAAACCTGACCGCTTTGGGGGCGTTGTGAAACTCTCCACATAGCATTGTCCGAAAATTAATAATGAAATTAAATCAGCTTACACTCGGTACATCAGTTATTTTTGCTACGAAAGCCATGCTGTAGGCAATGATTTCATACACATGTTAGATGTTTATTGGCTAAATATTGTATAGTTAGCAAGCTCTTTCTTTTCATTTCTTCTTTAATTCGAGTAAGCTATCCCCTGCCTTGCAAAATCCGTCTCTTACCCATGTATTAGACTCCTGCCTGGTCATGACACTGTTTCCCACCTTCTATGGTCACAGGCTCAGTTTGCCATCCTAATGTGCATCCCTTTTCGTGAAACCCATTTTTATACAATAACCTACTTTCTTTAGGTTTTCAATATTGGTCGAAGATTTTGAGAAATTTGCCATTACTTATGAAATGACGAAATATCATTAGCCCATAGTATTAAAATTAAAACATTTGAAACTTTTGAAAAGAGGATAATAGATGGAAACGTAAATTCGACGATTACAATGGTTGCTATTGCTTACCTATTTGTAGGACTATTTGTTATTTCGCCGGAGAAGATATGACGATTTGAGTCAACTTTTTTTTTATCTTACAACAGTTATAATTGATCAGGCAGTGCCTCAGCCATTGAATATGACAACCGGCGAAGGTCTGCATTGCAGCATAGATACCATATTTCCTACAAACTACAGAAAACACTATCAATTTGGTAGCTATGCAAGTGTGAGATGAGACACAAAAGTTCCGGTGATACAAGCCTATAGCGTCAACTTTTCATTGCAACAGTTGTTTGTATGACTTACCGTTACGAACCCTGATGCATATTTGTCAATTTGAATTTTATCCATATTTACTGTTTTGGGGGACATTATTGATATGAAAGTAGGAGCAAAGGCAGAAAATATGTCAAACGGTATTGATGGAGCTAAGAAAGAACGTCAAGAGAGTTCTCTCGAATGCATTAGTTAGAGACAGTGGCGGAGCTAGGAAATTCGGTCAAAGGGTGGCGAGAATGGCAAATAGGGGACGCTTCGAAGTGGGCAGATAACCTACGCCTCAACGTGATCTCTAAGTCATGGCTTTTCAACTTTTTCTTTCAGATAACCCACCTTGTAGAAAACTGCTTTTTCATTCCTCCATCCAAGTGTTTCTATTAAAACATGATTCCATTTTTAATCCCATCCTTTCACATTCCAGTATAAAGGCGACCATTTTAATACACTTAAAGGTCATGTTTTTCTCAGGTCCAGATTCAAAATTTCATAAAAAGGACTCACTTTGTGAGGATAAAGATTAAATCAGCTAGAGCAAAAGGTAAGAAACCTAAGGTGGGGGTGGGCCAAATTTGGAGATTTAATCTCTGTTAGATGTACATTTTTGGTATCTGTAAATCAAGACAAGAACACAAAGAATCATATGTTTTCAGGAAATCGTATATGATTATGCGATCGCTGTGCAACAGATAGTAATTACGTGCATTGTTGGAAATGGCCAAGACGGAAGGACTGCATGGCCCTCTAGATTCTCCTATTCGTAAAAAAATAAAAATAAATTTTATTAGACGTGATTTCCTGGCATTTAAGAATCAAGAAAGAAATACGTATTTCTATGGCATTATCACAGGTGTCAGATGACCGCTCTACATTTATGGAGTAAGCGAGCCGGTTATCATGCCAATTTACTCTTGAAATTGGTAACTAGCAGGAAAGCAAAACGGATTGCTACTCGTCAGATATGGGTCTAGTACTCAACTTCTCAAAGCCATTTCCACCATGGCAACATTTTTTTTATTATTATATTTTGTTTTAACCAGAAGGTTCTTTTAAATGTACTCTGAAACAGTTTGTGTGAGATTTTTGGGATCTGCATAGATAATTTTTATTCTTCATATTGACAGTTATCTAGGACGAGAGCAGGACTGTAATTTTTGGGCTCTTCTCAACATCTTTCTTGGGACTGCAAATGGGTGAATTAAGGGTCCCTCTGTGTACTTTGTAAGCTTATTATCACGCCCAGTTAGGAAGCAATACCCTAAGAAAAGCTCAATCACACATTAAAGCGTATACAGCTTGTAGACAAGTTTGCGCTAAACCTACATCTTAGATCACTGAAAATAACCCATCTCATTAGAATATAGTACACATAATAGCCACTGTTTGGACATTTTGTTATTTGTTCCCAAGAATAAAGTCATTAAATCATGTTATTTTGAAGCAATGCCAATCATTGTGCAAAAATGAAGTACGATAGAAACCTAAAAAGGGCGCTGACTGGCAATCTGAGTCCGTCGGGGGGGGGGGAGGGGTATGACTGTATGCTAGCTCCACCACTGGTTCGAGAAGTCAGTGATGGCGACGGATGGGCGACAAAATGGATGCAGCCAGAGTGTCAGAATATTTTTTGTATTTTTTATAAGTATTAACTTTGATAATGATGTAGTATTTCATAGTCTATATAGGCCTACTAATTATGATAAGTGCTGATCATAGTTTGTGGGGATTTTGAAGTGTGTTGGGGATCCACTATAAAGACTGGACCGGTTAAGAGTGATCCAAACAACGGTCAGTACCCCTTCCTCCCTGACGAAGTAATATTTTCTTCCATCTGAGGGAGATATTTCTTTACTGCCTCTATACACCCTAGAGAAATATAGGGCTAAATAGTAATCCCGACCAGGTAGAATACGAAAACATATAGCGTAGGAAATTATCCATGAAGGTCATGAATTCTTTGTAGCATACAAAAACTTGACCTGGGAAATGTATTCGAACCATGTTTTGTTGGATAATACACTACGCATGTTAATTCTGTTAGAGGTGAGTCGCTTGGAAAGGTGGATATGCATGTATGGACTTGAGCCCCTGTTCCACCTTTCAGTATCCAAGAATTCATTTACATATATCTGAAAGTTTTAAGCAATTAGCGTGCCGTGTAACTCTCATCACCTTTCCCAACAAAACACTAAATCAGCGCTACCGAAGAACACGTACATTGTATGTTGAGCAAAATTTGATTTGATTTGAGGTGGTATCGTGTACAAGTTTTCTTTCATGTTCCCTTTCCGGTCCTCCGTGGTTGGCTAGAATGATTTAAAATGTGAAGGGTGTAGGTTGCGGTAACCAGATGTTCTTTTGGGAGGGGAGGGGGGATTGTCATTGCTCCTGTAGACCATAGACGTTTGAACAGGAGCAATTTGAAGACATGGGGGAGGGGGAATGTATTGATCGATTGGGGAAATATTTTCATACCCTCTTTCCCTTGGCGGGTGACTGGTCTCAGTATACCCGCAACCATCCTCTCTTTACTTATTATCCTCTACCCGATTTTCATAGCCTATACAACTATATCGTTCTTGCACCAATATTTGTTTAAGTTGTACAGGCTATGAATATTCGGTGGTGTTTTAAAATAAAACATGTTTGTCAATTTCCTTCACACTTTTCGTTAATGGTTGTCTTATCAAAGGTTGAAAGTTCCGTTTACGGACGTTTAAAAAGCCATCAACCATGAACTTGAATATGAAAGATGCAGTAAAGAATACCTTGTGTTTGCAACGCAGAAACAGATTTGCGTGTGAAGAGTGGGACGGTCTTCTCCTCCTTGCAATTGTCGCTGCCTTCGCATCTTCGTGAGCTTATTCAGCAGGTTCTCCTCAACCAGCTGCATTATGAGTTTGACTTTAAATTCGCAAACTTGATCAGTAAAAACTATGGAACGTAAGATTGTTTTTCTGAAGTTTTCTATATTACTTGTGACAAGTTGTTTGAGCGAACAATTCGGTCAAATTGAAGGAGTGAGTAAATTAATTTACCGATAGTTTAATTAGTGTCATTACTTATATGAGATGACTGTTTCGTTGCCGACATATTGTTCGTGAGACGACTGTGAAGCGAAGAAATAACTTTCAAAGAAGATTTATTTTGCCAAATGAATTTTGCTCATTGCTGTTTCTTACGGAAAGAAAATTTTGCTTTCCTTCATTTTTGCTTGATATGGATTTAGCTCTAAAATAAGTGGTCTTTGAACAAGTTGTTGAAAACTCTCTTCGAAATATAGATATAAAATGCCTTCAACAAGGGCGTTTATTATTATCCACCTGAAATGTTTAAAGAGAACAGTAGATTTGAACAGAGATAGTATTTGAGCTTTCCTGTTTTCATTTTATGGAAGCCAATGTTCATGTTACAACTAGCGAAAAACATTGTTGATATTCTCCACTGAAACGCTTCCTTCTATTCGGTTTCAAACAGCTTTTAGGTATATTTGTGTCATTAAGTAGGTATCCCTGTAAAAATGGATAATGCCGTATTTTAGAAAACTTTACTCATAACTGAAATATAAGAAGTATTGGATACAAATACCTTGATTGCCATTGGCAACTTGGAACGACGATTTGTTTTGCAGCACACAGTAGTTTGTGAAAATAGTATATTCCATTGGCTTTAAGTTGCAGTGTATTGAACAGCCATTGTATGTACCATTATGCTGTAAGTAACAATTATTCTTAACGTCAAATACAACGATAGGCTACTTTATTTATGAAAGCAACGTCACAACGGAAATATTTGAGAACTCTTGTTCTGTCATTGCTGTACCTTCCTTCCATAGGGTATACTGTGGATAACTATGAAAGTTAACTCTATAGCATAAGCTTTTGTTTACTCATTTTACACTTTCCTTCGTATGTTCCATTTTTTTTTGTTGGAATGGTACCAAATACTACGTAGAGTGATTACTAAACGTTTGCCATGTATACTGCTCATGTCACGTTAACACTAATTGTTTCCAAAGAGGTATTTCACCACATTTTGCTGAGCTTTGCTCCCTTTTGTCTAACCTTGTCTTTTGAATAATATTGCCAACAGCAACAGCAACAGAGAGCGGTCGGCATTACTTCGACCGAAGATGCTGGTAAGAGTACTATTTTTATCTTCACTCCAACTTTTATGAATAAAATTTCTCAAAGCGTCTAATGCCCGGCTTTTAGGGATCTTTACAATTCGATTTACACTTACCTGTAAAGTTTAATATTGCGTTTGTTTTCTCTCAAGTAAATTGGGCCCAAATATTACTTTTGTCATTTCAAAATGTCAAAAGAGCTCAGACCCACTTCAAAAACAAATTAGAGAAAAATTTTGCAGGTGAATATTCAGCAAAATGGTAGAAAATAAAATAAAGAGCATAACGTACAGATGTGTTCGAGAAACTGGGGTTTTTGACATACAATAGTTTACTTTTGCATGAGTGTAATAGACCAACAGAGGAAAGTTCCTTACTTTTTGAAAAGAAAAAGAGTTAGTAAACACTTCCTCTAGAAAGGAACACTGTTATTCTGAAGTGACAAAATATGCTTTAAAGAACCGCTGCTGTGGGCGAATGGATAAAGGCGGTGGCATTTGAAGCGATGAAAGTTAGCAAAAGGGGGGTTCGGGGTGTAATCCCGGGCCGGGTCAAAGTAAGGTGGGTTTTTCATCCAAAAGCAATCTGCGGATTTTCTATCTGAACTGTTTTTTTTTTTAAATTTAAAAGGGACCAAATTTGATCTAAGTTGTTGAGTTGGTTAGCCACCCGACATGAAGTTGTAATTCATAAGACATTCGCGTAGCATCGTAAAACAAGGTTTCAAAGAATGTTTTTTACTTTGAAGAACGTTGATCTTTTACTCTTAAGGTACATTCTTTTTCTATTACGAACATCCAAAATACCCACGAGATTGCAAAGCTGTACTCGACCACTGTGTCACTTCTTCAGAAGAATCCAGTGGTGTTGTTTTAATAAAGCCGGACGGCTATAAACAACCTTTCGAAGTTTACTGCGACAATAACTTAGATTCTGGTGGATGGACGGTAAGTCACAATGTTCGACTGAGTTTTTACGTAGAGTTCTATAAAAAAAAATTCAGTTTTGACGACACTGACGGAGGTTTCCGGTAGTTAGTTTTGGACATGTTTTTTATGAAAGTTACTGGACCGAGTCTTATGACGAAGTTTTCATGAACCCTAGCTTCCATCAGAAATTGATAAAGTAAGAACAAACCAATCTTGTAAAACAATGAAACATGGCACTCAGCATTCGAAGTCTTCTTAGCTTTGTTTTTAATTTTAGCTTCGTATGGATGTTCATTGTTAGTAACATGCTTCCTCACCGAAAACTGTTACTTGTCTTCATGATACCCCTATAGAAAACATTTTATCTGTTTGGGAAAGAGTCGTTGTAGTTTATGAATCAGGACTTAATTGATTCCAGCACCGGTGCACATGTATGATACTCCAACGTGGGGACTTACGGTGGTTTTAAACAACGAAGTGGGCGCAATTGTCATTTTATTAACATATATAGTTACAAAAATCAGTTAGATGATAGACTACCAATATTTGCAGAGCAAGCAACTTTGGTATACCTACTGATTTGCTCCATTCTGTGACTGTCATGGACAGAAGACCGTGTTCGATGTACATACTAGACAAATGGGGTATACAATAATCCAAATTTACTATCAGTAGGTTGACTGAACGTCTAATAATTAGGCAATTATTTAACAATGTATTAATGCAATGTTTGCTAATAATGCAGAAAAGTATAAAATTTCCTTTCAACAAATGTTTCTACTAACTTAAGGTTGTAATGAGACGAAGTAACGGATCATTGGATTTTGATCGAAGCTGGGAAGAATACAGTGATGGGTTTGGGTTTTTATCTGGTGAACTTTGGCTAGGTTTCGAGAAGTTGTCATACTTGTCCAATCAAGCTGTTTACGAGCTCCGCATTGACGTTTCATTATCCAATGGATTATCCTTCTATGTGAAATATAATTCTATTCGCATAACCGATGAGTGGGGTCAATACGCACTCGTTTCAACAGGAACCTACACTGTTAATGCAAGTAAGTATATGCTAAATAAAGTACACTTTCTTCTAGTATTGTATTATTTATTTAATTATTTTATTTAAAAGTTAGCATATTCTATTACAATTGGTTGTTTTTTTTTTCGTTTAAAAATAAACAAACATAGGCTTGTATATCGTGTACAGATTAATATACAACTTTACGTATAGCATTCTTTTTACGTTGCCGAGAATGCTATTTTTCATATGAAACATATCCTCCATTACCATTTTAATAGGTGTATTAATAGGTGTCAAGTCACTTAGAGGGGGAGCTAGTAATGCAGCCTCTACAGTTGTGAAAAAAACAATTACTTCGGCAGATTTTTGTTAAACTTGTGCATCATTTTGATTTCTCGAGAGTTCCGTGTGACACAGACAGTTTAACCCCACTAGAAATATAGATATATATATATGTATATATATATATGTATGTACATATATATATTTCATTCGACCATTATCATTTCGGCCAGGTTTTGCGCTATCTGTCTGCCCTGCCAATATGGTGTTTGGAAATTGCACTTGTCAACCTACATGTGGCGATCCCTCTGGAAGCAGTACATGCCTTGAACATGACTGTATTGAAGAAGAGACTTGCGTGTGTGCTAATGGGTTCCTAAGAAAAAATGGTAAATGCGTAGCTCCTTCTGAGTGTGGTTGTTACATTGCAGAAACTGACTCTATCATTCTGGTGAGTTTCTTGTGTTCCATTTATACATATTGCAACCAATACCTCAGAAAAAAGACTTTGCCATCTTTTATTTTTAGTTATCATCGGAAACGTATCTCAAAAATTCAAAACAAGGAATCTTTTGCACATAATTTCCTATTCTGGTGGAACGTAAAACAGTTGAGCACTTATTTTTGCATCAAAATTGAAGTAAAAAAATTCGGTTTACTTCTCTTTAAAAGTGGGTAAGCTTGACGTCTTAGGGTCTACCCCGCCTGATTCCATATTCTTTCATTGAGTAGGAATTTGGAAGCCATGATGACAAAGAACCGTGTCGTCATATCCGTGATTAATTTTGAAATTACAGACAATTGGCTGAACTGTTTGTACAATATCTTTGTATTCAGGAAATCGGCAAAGACGTGACAACTAAGTCTACTTTCAAAACGATGGAAACTTGAAAATTTCAAGAAAAGAGTTGAGAAAAATTGTTTAGTTACAAACCGTACAGTTTTCTTTAAGTTAAACCGAGGTTTCAATTTCCCCAACCTTTAATTTCTTGAACTTTGTACGTATCATAGGTGTACTGGGTAGAAGAGGGGATAAGAGTCCGCGTTTGACAAGAATGTTAGACTATATTCAGGGAAAATGTGCCAGTATATCTACCCTTACAAAGAAATTATGTGGCAAAAGTTTAAATACCACACGTAAAATCATGTGCCAAACTGTGTAAATCTATTGTGATGCGTGGAGAGTTGTGAAGTTGTAGTGATATATTGCATGGCATGTGTCTTTAATAAGCAGATGACACACTTTACTAGAGTGCCATACATTGACATACATTACCACTGGTTGGACATGAGGCAAGGTGTGGAAAAGCAAACGCATGTTTTAACACAGGTAAAATGTCGCAAACTGGGGTAAAGCTGTTAATGTGTGGAGAGGTGTGGTGCTGAGAATAGTAAACTCAATAATTTGATTTCTCTGACTAACCTTGTTTGTCACATGTGTTAACATTACACAACTTTCCCAACTTTGAGTCAAATTTTCAGGTGTGACAATCATACAGGGAAAGCGTTTTCCTGATTGTCGGCCTGGTTCCAGTACCACATGTGTCACCATTCATGACCCCACTTTTGGCTTTATACATTTTCATACATCCTGCCCCATGCAATTATGTGTGTTCAAATGTGTCCTGCCACACATTTTTGTAAAGGTACTGGCGAACAATCTAACAATTGCCCCAACAAGTGAATGAATTCCCGTATGTTTAGGATACCTATGACTTTATCTGTATATTTTCTTCCCTTTTTTCTTGTAATATTGTAATTACAGAATAATGAGATTTATGTGAATGCAGCCTGCACGGAGAAATGTGTGTGTCAGGGAGACCAACTCATCTGTAACTCTGCCTACGAATGCAGTACCAATGCAGCTTGTGGAATCAAAGACGGAATGCGACAATGTTACTGTAATGAAGGTTATGAAGGTAACGGTGAAACGTGTAGTCCATTACACAAGGATTGTCACGAATGGTACCAGGCTGGGCATACACAAAATGGTGTTTATACTATTCTTCCAGCCGGATGGCCGGGATCGCCGTTCAACGTTTATTGCGACATGACTACCTCAGGAGGAGGATGGACTGTAAGTTGCTCGCATAATCTTTGCCAAGAACGTATACGTAGAATAAGTTACGGGAATTTAAACTTTATTCCTCATTTCATAGACATTGCTTTTCTGATGTACTTCACAAGAGATATAGCATGGATTTTCAACGTCCTCTTTGTTTTAGGAAAGTATCTATTTTTGTATATCTATATATGCATTTTATTTTAGGTCTTTCGACATGTTCGCTGCTTTTGGGTAAAATTTAATTTTCTTGCTTTCTTGGCCGATTTCAGGTTTTCCAACGTCGCATAGATGGTGTAACCAACTTTTATCGTAACTGGAGGAGTTACAAAAATGGCTTTGGTGTTCTAGAAAGTGGTAATGACTTTTGGCTTGGAAATGAAAAACTGTATTACTTGACCAATACCAATCAGAAGAGATACAAACTTCGAGTTGACATTGTCACCTCGGGTGGGTCAGCAAAATACGATGAGTTCGCATCCTTTAGAATTGATCGTGAAAGCACGAAGTACCGACTGGTTGATATCAGCAGTGCCAGTGGGACAGCAGGTTAGTAAGTTTATGTTCCATATATTTACTTTTATCTCCCTAGAATTCACTAAGTAGTAACTGTCTGTCTTTGGTGTGTAGTGAACAAAGACTTGTTAGGCTTATGGTATAATATAGTTTAGGAATGTGCTGAACAATAACTGAAATCAAATGGATCATTACCAGACGTTACTGAATTTTACATAAAAAAAACAAATTGTCGACAATTGGGTTGGTTCACTTTTATTAGAAACTTAGATACTTGTGTTTTCGGTCATTTCTAAGAGGATACAAATACATTGTCCTAGTATCTAGTTTCAAGATAAGTAAACAACGAAATATTTTTTTGTTTTTAATGATGCATTAAGGCTTGCCAATAATGATCACAGATATGTGGAAAAGGTAAAGGACATGAAGAGCCCTGAGCTCGTCTTAATTAAACATTTGAAAGGAAACTTAGCTGTTACATGCCGCTCTTTGGTATCTAGCAATCAAGGTAAGTAGCAAGTGCATAAAATTCGGTTCCTTTATGGAATCAACACTTGCGATTTGCCAGTAATGATCACACCTTAAAATGTTCCAGACTCGTTTTTCTGAACACCCTGCAGTTTGTTGAAAAGCTTGCCAGTAACAAGCACGTCGCTGACAGTGACAATCCCTCACCCTTTAAAATTTCCTCAAAGAGGAGAATCTTTTAGTTAAGTATGTTGGGTGGAGTTGCTTTTGACTTGTTTAATCGAGAAAAGCACACGTTCTTGCAGTGCAGATTAGGATAACGTGAAAACCACACCGTATTCTGGAGTGCATGGGATTAGCTAATTCTTGCGCCTCCCGTGAATCTGCCTTCGATCTCTACTGTTTTTAATCTTTATATCAATTTTTAATGTGAACTTCAAAGGTGTGGACCGCTTCTCTAGAGTTACAATTGAAATAAATATTGCACATGCTTAAATGAACGATACGATGGTTATAAGCTTAACAGCAATTGATACCCTCTGGATGAAATAAATTATGTGGTCATAATTCTGTTTGCGAACACAACAGTTTAGGCTACTTATCTCTTAACTTACAAATTGTTGTACACTTTACAAGTTCTACTTTGCATGATGCAACATAAATCTTGCAGCCAGCTCTTTGTCGACATTGCTTACCTATAACAAGATGTCAACGGCTATCCCAAAATTTACCTCAACTTAAAAACCCTAGTTGCGACTATTATACTGTAAATATTCTTTAGAGAAACAAGAGCTTATAAGACATGTATCGAATAAAATAACATTTGACATATTAAGATAGCTTCGAAGTCGTAAATTGCTTTATTTGTTTATACCATATATTTTAAGGCACTGAATAGTTGAGAAAATATTTGAAAGTTTAACTACTTTTTTAGGATCTGGTGTGTTAATGATACGATACAAAGTTTACAACTGAAAGGAACTATATAAGATATATATTGATTTAAATTTAGATTTAAGTTTCAACTGAAAAAAGAAAAGAAATCCTATGTAACAGGTTTTCAAAATTATCCTGAGCATAATTTTTGCTGAAAATTAAATAATCAAAAAAGTTCAACGCAAAAACCTTATGGATCCGGTCCACCGAATGCTAGAGTCGTGTCCATAAGCCAGCATAAAATTGTGTACTTCCTATGAAAAACTTTTTTCCCCTTTATGAATCAGTAATATGTGGGTCCAACAGTACAGTTGCCGAAATAATTGGAGATCAACGCTTTTTCGCAAAGTTAACACTCTTTGTCACACTCTTAAAACGTTTTCTTCACATTTGAACAAAAATCGGGAAAGTCAATTCGACTCTTATGAAATCTTTGATTATTAAGTCAATATTAATCGAAATTGGTCCATTCTTTAAACAAAATGTGTTTTAGGGGATCTGTTTTATTCATCAGTTTCGTTCGTGTTTAAGAACGGTTTAAGAGAAAGATTTTAAGGCCAAAAGGCATCGCGAAAGTTTAATTTCTATCAGAAATCAAAATTGAAGTTTCACACATCCAGGGATATGAGAGGTCTACAAGCACAAATACATTTGATATGCTTATTTAAGTGGCCAACATACACCATTTAATTCATTAGTAAAAGCACCTGGTTTTCTGATAACATATAAGCTATTCGCTCTGCATTAGTATCCTTATTACATATCTTGCATTAAAAAGAGCATCCTATTTTTTCATTATCTCACATGATAAGAAATTGATTACGATGCGAGACAAGACATGGGCTGGGAAAATGTTTAACCATTGCTTTAATTTATTACTGAAGGACACGTTGATAGGAAAGCTCATGTTAAAATGTAGTTATTTTTGCTTACACAGGTAACGGAATGCAATATACAAGGGGAAATTTGTTTAGTACCTTCGACTCGGATAACGACCAATGCGGTAACCACAACTGTGCGAGGAGACATAGAGGTGCCTGGTGGTATAAACCTGCAGCTATTCCTTATTATCATTATAACCATTGTAGTACATACTGTTATCATAGCACTCATTGCGACCAGTTTACATACGGCAGCAACGGCTGCAGCACAGTGTACTCCAAGTCCAATCTCAACAGTGACTACTCTGGGACGAGAGGAGCAAACATATACTGGAGTTTTAGTGGGAACTGCAATCTCAGGTCTGCTGAAATGAAAATCCGTCCATCATAACATGACGTGTCTTTTATTAGCTCTGTGACAAGGGAGATGGTGCAACCAAAATGATATACCTAAAGTCCATCTTCATTCAACATAAATACAAATTAAAATTATTGACAAATGCATGAACAGTAAAAAAGCAAAGTAGAGATGTTGCATTTTCCTATCTTTTTGCCTTTTCTTAAGCAGTTTAGGATACTTTATTGTAGTTCGCACATTTTGTTTAACATAAGTAGTACCTGTGTAATCCTCACCATCGTTAAATGCTTCATGATAAACTTGATCATTTCAAACGAAATTCTGCAAAGCAAGCTACTTTATTCAGAAAATATTCAGGCCTCTTTATTTTTACAAGTAGTGCCACGAATTTATCCCAAGCTACATTGTGTGATATCTCCGGACAATTTTCGTTTGTAATGGGCAAAGATATGTTCTCGAAAACTTTAGGTGAAGTAAATGTTACCCATAGAGGCATTGTCGCTATTAGCACGGCCTATTGTTCTGGATCTAATCTATCGTAGCAGAACAAAAGTTCAAAATAAATAGAATATAATTGGTCAAGAATTTACTTGCGTGTTTAATTCCCCACACTGAGTCACTATCATTAGCTCTCGTTGCCTTGGTAGCCACGAATAATTGTAGATGACTGTAGATATAGCAGACTACAAATCCCTTTTTGTGTTAACTCCCTAATCCACTGTAATTCTTAGAGAAATGTCAAGAGAGATACAAGGCATGGATTAATGAGTGACCTTGGCGGTACAAGCCTCACTCAAAGCGATGCATCTCCATCCAAATAACAACTCAACTGCTTTAGATAATAATGACAAATCGCACACATAAATGACACTGAAATGAACTGAATTGCAAAAATAACTCAGCACATTCAAAATGTGTCTAGTTTTTACGTTACATATTACTTTACAACCTTAAGGAATATATAAGCTCTTTTTTGCCTCCTTTTTACCTCAGCACTTGAGCAATATTACAGGATTGAATTAAGGATACTAAATACGAGTTCTAATTTTCGAGCTGTCTGGTAAATTTCACATATGACAAGACCTCCACCTGGTTGAAGTAGTCAATTTTTAAATGATGACTTAATCATCCCGACTCCAAAATGTTGCTTCATTAACGGTCAGTAGAATGAAATTGTCATCCCTTCATCTCCCCCTTCTATTTGATATTAAAAGAACTAAAAGTAGAGAAAAGTTCCATTCTTATCATCAAAATGCTTCAAATGTTAGCAATTTATTGAAACAGGCTTTTTTACACCTTAATCAAGACAATCTAATTTTGTTTAAGAGTATTACAGAATATTTTCTATCTCATTTATTATACTATTATATTTATTATATATATATATATATATGTATATATATATTAATTTGAACCCAATTTGGATGGGAGGGACCGACTCAGAAAGTGATCAGATAAAAGTTGGATAAAAATGGTCCAGACTTCACCATTTTTTTTTTCTAGATTGATCAGAATTGAAGGTTGGGTTGCTGACAGGTAAAGTCCCTTTGTGTATTCCCAGTCTAAGGCCACTGCCTCAAAAGCCGGGAGGGGTAACCGTGGAGGTTCCTTGTTGTGTACCACTGCTCGACAGCTAATCTAAGCAAACCAGACAACTTCCAAGTTGGATAACTTATTTAGAGGGACGGACAACCATACTCCCAACTGTAGTTTTAAATTACCAACTAAGACCTCCTCGGCATGATTACGAACAGCAATGTAGAACGAACAATTTTAGCCATCGGAAAATTTTCAAGTGGTTTCACAACGATTTGATAAAAAGATCAAGGAAGTACTCTGAAAGCAACAATTAGCAAACATCACCAAAGTTCGACATATTTCAGATAACTTGGTGTTTTATCTCTCTTATTGATGCAACAAGACAGTAACCGTTAAGTCTGTTAAACCAAAAAAAAAATGTTATTGAATTTATACCCACAAAAGTAAAGAGCGTTTAATGTTATTAAAATTAAAGTTTTATAACTCATTTTTGTATAAGGGATCGTACAATTATCTGTAACTTAGCAACAACAAGCACGTCTTTACATACGTCTTCCAGCAATCGGATTATTATCCACTGCACACATATCTACTCTGCCTAATGTGATATCTGATATGTTTCCATGACTTTTTTCCTTTAACAGTCTGGCAAAACCTGCAGTTTCAAAGCCAGACAAGGTAATGAGGGTAGATATCTCCCACTATAGGTATCTACTAGCCTATCTGAATGCAGCAAGGACCGTTTCATTCTAATTCTAATACAGTACCTCTCCTTGTTTGTGAAGTCTGTCTTGCATTAAACACTTGCAGATATTTAAAAACAGCTTTTAAAAAAGCACAAAGTTCTTAGCCAAAGGGCGTTCAGTTTATTTGATTTTCAATGAAGTTATATCAGTTGGTGGAATATTTTACTTGCTTGATTACTCAATTAGCTTGTGTATTTTGCTTACCCATTCCTAGCCCAACAGATCAAGTTAGATATGCCACTGGTTTTCGAAGTGAACGTTCAGCCAGCTGCGCGGATATTTGGGGTATAACCGTAACTATATCAGTCCCTTAGTCTCTCAATTTCCCCCTGGTCTTACACTACGTTAGCTGTTGAAATTAGTGTTGAACCGAAGGTTTAAGAAGCCGATAGTACCTATGCCTATATTTGTATTCTCAATCTTAGCCGATACCGATCCCATACAGATATGTGAGAAATGAACGCACGGTACATTAAATCATAGCTATTGAGCGCATTACTGCTAAGTGATGTGTCATTTTTCGTAAATAAATAATATAGGTCTAACAGTCTGAGACATTGAAATAATTGACTAAGGGACCAGAAAAATTGGTAACCATTATGCAATTACGCATTTAAGGCAGTGACGGCGGAACGGGGGGGGGCTTCGGGGGCTCAGGCCACACAATGAAAAAGGTGAGGGACTAAAGGTATTTTAGGCACTGCCCCCCTCCAATATTTACCAAGTGCAGACATGAGAACCATATTTCAAGGCTGGGTACATGTAGCTTAGAACACTCGGGAAGTGCCGTTTTCGGCCATCTGAGGGGTTTGTAAAGCCAAAAGTTTTCTTGTCCGATCTGCGCCAACTGATGGTGGTGCTCCGCCTAGAAAAATGTATTACCATTTTTCATAGACTGATTTTTTTCATTAATTGAGAAATTGCAGAAATGAGATCCATATTTCAAGGCTGGGTACATGTAGCTTAAAACACTCGGGAAGTGCCGTTTCCAGTCATCTTGAGAGTTTGAAAGCCAAAAACTTTCTTAGACGCTCCGCGCCAACTACGAACCCTTTAAATCTAGGTGTCATAAGTTTTACCTAAGAATATATACCTGTGTCTTTTCATGTCTTTTCATGTCTTTTCATATTAATCATTGCACTGTCTTTATAATTTAAATATGCTCAGGTTCGAAAACTAGAAAAGGGCTTTATCTTTTTCCTACTCTATGAGGCACGACTTGGGTTTCTGATTTTAAACAATAATGTGGTGATTGTTGTTTTGGAACAAATTATCAGTTAAACAGACAATCTCTTCTGTAACTTCTACAACAAGTTTCACTGATTTCTAGTCAAAGCTAGATGAAAATGCTATCCATCTCAGTATAAAAGGTAGATTGTGTTATGACGTTTCTACAGGCCACTCAATTCAGGACCAAACCGTCATCTTGTGGTTGATCTCTTTTCAGTTCAAATGGAGGAATACCGAAAAAGAGAAGATTGACTCAATTGGTGTAGATTTAATTAATGCTGTAAATTGAATGCCTTATTCAAGGCACAATTAGCATTCCCCCATTGCACACAAAAACAAAGTCGGCCATAGTCTTTGCGTAAACCCTTTTAAAGTTCAACATAAATCCTGTTTTATTTCCAGTACATTTTGTTCTCCTTTAATGTGCTTATAATCGAGACTATCCTAATAATTATAACCCCTAGAAAGTTTCTACCACCATGAAACCTTGCTTGTGGTTCTTTTGAGTTGTTCCAGGGTGGTTTGAGAGCTTCGTGGATTTGGGGGTTAGGCTTACCCCTAATGTGACCCCGGTTTGCTATGGCCTAGGTACGAAGGTCTTTCTAGTGTTTCGGGTGGCCCTGGTCGTGTCCAACCGACAATTGGGTGCAAGCCCTGACGTAAACCAGACCAAAGCACAAATAGTACTATATGCTATCCTTCTTTGACTGATGTTGGTAGTACCTATACCATAACACACCTTTCTTTCAAGAGATACAGCTTCACGTGTAAGGACGAAATTTTTTTTAACCATTTAGCTACTTTTGAAAAGACTAAGAATAAATATTTTTTAAATGTCTTGTGGTTGTGAATGTATGTCTTATCTTATTGTACTTTATAGATATTAAACTCTGATCACGCACTGAATAATAGAAGTGCTATCAATGAAACGAATTAATTTGTTATGTAAGATAGAGAATCAAGGAATCGCAATTGCAACGTAAATAGACGAGGTTGGGAAATGTTTGTGCACATTGCAACATGGATTGGGTCAAAGGTAAAGTGTCCCACAAGCCTTCGCGGCAGTTGCCGAATATTTACCTCTTTGAGACTTCGACTACAGATAATGTAGTGCAGGTGCAATCAACGTCCACCGGGTAGGCGAGTATACGAAACGCAGGAGCACACAGGCGAAACAGATGACAAGATACAGCTGACCTTGTCACCCACTGGGAAGTTCCGAATTTTTCATCTCGTCTATTAAGTGAACTTCGCTGGCATTGTGTAATAAAATAAAACCAAGGTGCATGTCCGAAAATTGTCTTTCCTATGAAAGTGTCTGACCAATTTGGTCGTGAAATTTTTGTAAGATTTGAAGAGGCATTGTTAAGTTAAGATAAGAACTCTCGACGTCTGCTACATTGAGAATACTTCTTATTCTTGAGATGATATTATCAAGACAAAGAAAACCATTTTTTCTTTTTTTCTTTTTTTTTTCTTATTTTTTGCGTAATTTGCGACTTTATAAAAGGGATCAACGAATACCTCCATGTATTAACTTATTGAACATAGATACACGTGTCTCTCTGGTAAAATAAATTTAAGTTAGGCAGTAAAACCTATTACAGGTTACTGGAAACGTGTCTCTGAAAATTTAGGCAAATCGACTGCACTGCCTTTTGCTGGTATAATAAAAAGGGGTGTACCTAAAATTTTACCATGCTAAAGACAATATGCAGAGATCACGGAAACATAAGAGTATAAGTTCGAATCGCCACATACCAATTTACAAAGGCCCCAACAAATGGTTGGGAAGGGGGAAGATTAGATGGCAACCGGGGTAACAACAGACCTGTCACACAGCTTATGAAACTCTTATTCTAGTTATATGTCTAGGGATCCACATGCTTTCCACCAACAGTCGGTGTACTTAACACTTTGGCAACTCACTACAAAGTTAGTGGACTTGGTGAAGTAACCTTGGTCCAAGTTAAAAGTAGGTTACGTTATAAGTGTGTTTGTGCATTATTTCATTATTTTCATCATTCATTTCACCAAAAAATATCATTTGGAAGGAACATATAGGAGACATGACAAAATTTAGAAGGGCACGCGTTTCCCCCATTTGTTAGTCACTGCAGAAGATATGACCTAATTTTGTAAGATATGAAAGATATGAAAAATATCATTTCATTTGATAACTAAATTTTATTATTTATTGGTTATAAATATGTATTTTATAATAAGGAGGCTGACTAAAATAAAATGTAAGTTATTCAGTTTCCCGGACCTCTATTAAGAAGACATGAAGCAAGTTTTTATTTCTGTTTCCTAGCCTGGAGATACTGTTATAATAGGAAAACTCCATAATGAGTGTGAATGAGTCCCATTCTTGTTTTATTAAGAACTGGGTTCGTATCTTTTGCTACTCTGATCACAAGAACGGTTATAATTAGGATTTTCGAAGTAGTAGAACTAATCATAAAACTCATGTTCTAATAATAGGATTGTTGCATCACGACCATCGGTTTTTCTAACATCAAGTGGACGTTGAAGATATGGGACCTTTTTGTTGCGTTGCAGCACGTAAGAATGGGCAAGGACCATGGCCCTCGGGAATTTTCGGCGCCTATGTCAGCATCAGGTCATTTCACGTTGATATACCGAAAGGGTGCCCAAGGAGCCATGGAAGCGCTAAGCGTTCCTCCGTCGACAAGAGGTTCAAGAACGCTCCTATCTCAGAGAGGTTCCAAGCTTTGTCCAGAGGCAACTCCCCGAGGAGGTCCAGCAGATGTAGGCCGGATGTTCTGGGGAATTTGACGAAATTTTGGGCATTAGATATACGCTCTTTCAAGTGACATCGGATGGGCACCAAACACAGAAGTCAGATTTGTTATTCTAGCCGCAACTGAGACTGGAGGGAAGAATGGATGATTCTGACACTGCCGAAAATGCCATTTTCTGTGCCTTCCAAGTTGCATCTAAATAATCCTTATTTTAAAACCTCGAAATTTGCACATATCGATGAAATATAACCACTGTACTGTCCGACGGAAGATATCGACGGGAATCTTAGGCAAATTCGTTGCAAATATCTTCAATTTCTTTACTAACATTGATTACTTTGGTATTCAGATCTTCAAAATTTTATCCTAACCAGATATAAACTATTCGAAACTTTTAGTCTAAATATTTCCCCAACAAGTTTTATTTAATGTTTTTTTTCAATATCACATGGAATTTCCTGCAAAAATTTAGGAAGAACCGATAATTTAACCATATGTTAAATTTCCTGTACGGCAGAAAATGCAAATAAAACAGAAAATCATGACAATCAACTCGTCATAAATTCTGAAAAGATCAATGCTAGCCAATTATAGCCAATAACAGTCCAACCTCCAGAATTCACATGCTTGATGCAGAAAACTTCGAAAGGTTCTGAATATCCATCTGGTTTGATGCCAGAGCTCGACGAAAAGCATTCGCTTAGAATTTCTTTGCAGTCTCTCGTGTAGTCGGACCGTTGGTAGAAGAAGTAAGAAGAGTCTGCAAAACATTTGTTGAGAACATATATATTTTGTTAAGTATATTACCTTGAATTTTTTTGATATTCCATTCCTTTTTGTAGTTTTACTCTTTTCAGAAATGTAAACTTTTTCGAAACTGTTAAAACGGTAGGAACTACAATAACAAAAACATGATCATACCTTTTTTAATTACATTTTATCGAAGCCACGCCTCTTGTGTAGCTTTTGTGTCATCCCTACAAATTACTTAATGCCCGTCAAAAGTTCGATAAAACAATCCGTAATAATTTAATCCCTTAATATAAGAATTAGTATGAATTTATTGGTGTAGACTTAAAAAACCTTTACCTCAAAAGCATTACACCTACTCACCTAGAGTTGTATACGATTCTCTTTGACTGTAGAAAATGAGTTATAGTGTTGTGTTAATATTAAGCCTACATCGATCTCAAAATTGTATTCAGGTGTTTATAAACACATAAATGAAAATATAAACCATACTCATTGATATTCTACCTATCACAATGTGCTCCCCTGTAAACTCACTAAAAGAACATATAAAAGAAATGTTATTTTCAACGTCATCTGACTATGAAGAATAGTAAGTTCTGCTACTTACCATATAATTTATAATAGCCCAGACACTAAAATATTGTGTCAACGTAGATAAATGGAACAGTGAAAATTGAAAGTTCGTTACAATTTGGTCAGTGAAGGTAGTGAGGTGAAATAATACGTCTTCAGTGAGCGACAGAGACGTCACCTCCTTCACTACTTCGTGGTTTGAGGGTATTTCCCTTTAGTAAAGATACTTAGGAAATTGAATTAGACGTGCCAGGGGAAGACTGTGTGTATTTTGTATCCGCTCCTTAACAACGTCTTCTACAGATGAAATAGCATGTAAACTAGTTCTTGGCTCCCTATTTTAATCACGTTTTGTAATTCTTTGTCAAGGTGATATCTTATAACTCAGAACTTCGACATTATTTTAGTAATTACAATTAGAATATTTGTCAAATCGTTGTTCATAGTGCATCTCCATCTGTGACCTATCTTCACCTAAATTCGATATGACCAAGAGGACTTAAGAATATTGACAGGATTAAAAATTATGTCCCTTCTTTGCTCTCTCTAAACTAATAGCCGTCGCAATCGCATTGGTACGGAGAAATACTGCCCTGCATTCGATTGTTTGTTAAAACAAGACGAAGTGATTTTTTTAATAAATGTTACTTTTTTAAAGTAAAAAAAATATTTTCGGGACAAAACACCTCAGTGAAGGACGATAAGTTGTGTATAGGGGTACCGAACCTATACCTCCCAAGGCGATCAGCCTCCAATATAGAGGCTGACCGCCTCGTTTTCGCGACGTCCTCGGGCGGCCCCGCCCTGCTATTCGGGGCGTCTTCCGTACAATTAAAGAATAAAACAAAAACAGTAAAGAAATAAATACATGAAAAATGCAGAAAAGTGTTGCCAATTTGTTTCAAAAATTGGCAGCAAATTGTTTCGATAAGTGAAAGCACTTTTTTCAGTATCCTCTTGTGTTTCTTTATTTTTTGTTCCGTACGTGATTCTGCAAAATTTTACAGACATTTTTAACAGTGCACCAAGAGGAATAATTAGACTCAATTTATTAGATGCCCTAATGATTATAGCAACAATTTATTTTGAAGATTTGTATTTAGTTTCCAAGAAGATGTGGATATGAGATGGCATGCTGCAAAGTTGCTCTCTAAGGGTAGATAGCCCCATTCAAAATTCCCAGTATGTAGCCTACTTGGTATTACTTAGCTGTTACTAATGTTATTTAGCTAGCGTGTTTTAAACAGTTGGTCACAACGCGTTGAACTTCTGTTTTGCAACATCAGGAATTCAGAAGCCACTGAACGTGTACTTGCATTTAGCCCCTCGTATCGTAAAGCTAGTGCAAACCCTTAGGGTACACACGCAACCTAAATTTGAAGTATGACAATGAAAACCTATGTGTCGTGAGCAGTCAAAATCGTCCCATATTCTTTAATTCTTTTCCTACTACCATGATTGTACGACTGTCTTTAAGTAGCCTACTAAACAAATATGATCTTATGGCGGCAAAATGTCAATTACCTTTTGCTGCCAGCTTTTAAGAAACGGCGTAGACACTTGACGGGTACGAGGAAAGTAAAGTCAATTGCAGTTCTAATCCGGGCATTAAAAACTCCTGTAGTATAAATTAAGCAGTGGCGGAGATGTGGTAAGGTAAATATTTACTTACTTATCGTTAAGAAAGCGATATCATCATTCAACAATGTATCTGCTGTGGTTTTCATTAAATAAAATTTAACATCCTTGAAGTTACCTCTAGTCTTAAATTGAATCATTTACCTAACCAATTCACTATTTTTGGGTTTGGATCTGGACAGGTGTAACGTGTAAGTTGCATTAGGTAAAGGCTTAGTCCATGCGGCTGAGTACGATCTTTTCTTAGTTTGTTTCTCAGTGTTAGTGCACTCAGTTAAACTAGTAAAGCGGTGGTGTCGAATTGCTGATAGTTCTTTTCATTTTATGGCTCCACACCCCCAATAATTTCCCCATTGACTTACACACTAAATCAGCTCTGTTTTGAGGCCCCTGCAGCCTTGTCAAAGTTCACAGCTATTTCAAGCTACACCTCACATGAAAGTTGAGAAGTTTGCCAATCATGGCAATACAAAATTTCCACACCATGACCGTTTAGATTTTGAGCTAGAAGGAGTTGAAGTTTTTGTGGGGTACACCCACCCCTAGTTCTCTTCAACA
>WURT03309684.1:0-24731 GCA_009936505.3 Holothuria glaberrima
TTTTGCTGGGCTTTGTTAGGTATTTGGTTTGTTTTGGGTTTTGTTTAGGGTTTGGGTTACAGGGCATCTTATGGGGCATGCCCTCCTTGCCCTTAAATTTGTTATGTTAAGAACGTATTATTAATTCGTACGAACGAATTACTAATTCGTAGAAACGAAGTATACATCCGTAGAAACGAATTATTATTACTTCGTAGAAACGAATTATTAGTTCGTAAAAACGAATTATTAATTCGTAAGAACAAATTATTAATTCGTAAGAACGAATTATTAATTCGTAAAAACGAATTAAAAATATTTTTTTCGCATGGCACTAATGGGCTTTCGTACATTTGGCCTCATAATTGAGCCAAACCATTTCAGGTTACGTTGCGTCTGGCTGTCGCAATCGACACTTAACAATCGTGGGGCTAGTTTCGCGAATTAATTTTTTACGATGGGACCGAATCGTTCTTGCCTGTTCCAGATCTTGCCAGTTTACATTAAAAGGCTAGTTCATTACATTTAAAGGGATAGCTTACTTTGGATAGGTTTTTTTTTCATAAAGGAGAGGCGTTCTTGAAATTTTGTTACCTACTTAGGCTAGGCCTATGTAATAAGTGTTGAAAAATACTTTTCGAAAAAGGGTTATTTTGATTTGAGAACGACACTTCATCCATTATTAAAATAACCATAAATGTACACTTGAAATATTACACACCCCTACTTTCATAACAGTTGAGGCCAGTTTGTGCAAACCGGCGAGATCTGGGACAAGGCCCTGCGTACAACAGCCCCAAGCATTCCTGAGTGAGGGTAAACTGGGTGGCTCTCGGACTTCGGAGGTTAGGCCTACCCCTATTCGATCCTGAACTAGGCCTAGGCCTATAAGGAGATCAGAATCAGATTCATTACAACTTTTCTGGCATCATCATATCTTCAAAGGGATTCTGAAGTTGAACAGCTCGTGTCGTCATTGCCCAGGGTACAGTGCTTAGACTAGGCCCTAGGCCTTGCTATACTTCATTCTTGTTATGAGAAATCCATAGCAGGATAGGCCTTGGGAGGAATCACAGTTGTTTTGTAGGCCTACGCAGCTAGGCTTAACCTTAAGTGTAAGAATGAACATTAATAACAAGTGATCTTATTACAGAGGGAGAAAGAAACTCCTTTCAGGGTCTAGGCATACTCATTCCACAGTCTGCAGTGCTGACCGAGCATGTACTTAGGCCTGGCCTAGCAGGGGCCCATATAGTCAACTTGGGTTACAGAAATGTCATTGTAGGCTAGCTAGCCCACATTATGTCAAGACTTGTGGAAAATGAATGACAGTGGCATGGGTGGGTTATCCAACTCTAGCTTTGAGTTGCAATGCGACTCCACTTTCTTTGGAGTCATGACTCCTCAGTGTGGAATTTTAATTGAAAATGTAAAAAACATTCATGAAGATCATTTTTGTGTGCTACTCATTAGTGCTAGGCCTACATAAAAAAATTTCCACATTTCCGTTCAATCCACCAATAAAGTTCTACATGCCACCCCAGCCCCTTTTCAATGTCATTCAATACACTAGTGCAGTAGGCCCCCTATGTCAATCATAACATGTAATGCCCACACATCAGTCTTACTTCCTACATTGTCTAGATACGATAAATCCTGCTCAAAATATGTTAGCCTATATAGGCTTTGTACTGTATATAGCCTAGTTTGAATTGAATTGAAATAGTTGGCAGTTATGACATCATTGAAACCAATACAGAGTAGGAGTTGTAACTAACTTCAGTCATGACTAGCCTATGTAATTAAATGTTATTATTAATTTACTTAATAAAAATGTAGAACAAAATGCAAGGATATAACTATGAATTTTGTAAATTATAAGGAAAGGCAAAAAGTGGAATGTGAGGTACTGACCCTTGCTTCAAGTAATAAAAGAGCAGTTAGCCTGTTTAGTAGTATAGACCTATAAATTATCCAAAATTTTGTAGATCTAGGCACAATGTTTTATAAGTAATTGAGTTCTGTGAGTGACAGTGATTGCATTACCCTGCACCAATGTGTTTCACACATACTTAGGTTCAAGTTCTCCTGAAAAAGCCTGGAGGTATTATGGTTTAGTCTCTGGGCACTTCTATTTTTCTTCCACCGGGCAAAGGCATGCTATTTACATCAGTTGCCCACAGCCTTCAAAGTTGCTACAGTACATACAGACTTATTTAGCTGTGTTCACTTGCCTACATGTTCAAAAATATCAGGCCTGAGTTCATTTTTTCTTTCAGAGTTTGAAAGCTGACAAAGAAATGGCAACAAAGGAATCTTCCACTTTTCTGTCAGGTGCTGTCTCAGGTATGAGTCTTTTTGTGATGTTGCAGCTTTGTATGAGTTTAAAGGCAATAGGCAGTCACCCCAAAATTTGCTATGAAAAATCAGCAAACCTTGGCGGATCTCCTCTAATTGCCATACAAACACTTATGAAGATGTTTTGAACATAACTATTACAAACATTAGGTTAAGCCAAAGAGCAATTCTCGTTGAATTTTACAATTCACTAACAAAAATATTGTCACATATTAAAAATAGGCCATTCATGAACTAGGATGATGGGTCATACTAACTGTAATTGGGGTGACTTCATTTTTCCTTTAAATCTAATGTGCAGTGTGGTGATAGGCCATGGTGTCACATTTTCATTTGTTTTTCTGAGTACTGAGGTCACAGATACCTTGGGAACTAGTGGTTAATATTTATTTCACTATAGAACAGTCCATGATATCTCAGTGAAAGTTGTTCAAAAATTTGCCTGTAAGAAATATATTATGAAAAGTTACCCTGGCAAGGTTGTGTCCTCTTGCTACATTTCGAGATGTAAAGGTAGGCCCTATATACTTTTAATACTTAGTATATGGATTTGAGATATGAAAGAGCTGGTTATGGTGCAGCTCAAACTTCATTGGAGATAACTTGGATTGAATTTGCTATGAAAATGTAAATTGCTTGTAAACATTTTATTTCAAAAAGGCTTAATATTGTTTGGGGGATCACATACCTAGTATGTGGATGCCATACAGTATTCTTCATGAGGGGTTTAGGGGGGTAGCCCGCCCCCTGCAGAAGCTCAACTCGGCCTTTGAAAAAAAGTTGACAATAAGTAGGCTACTGGTATTTCAAATGTAGTCATTATTTATCATCTCAAAAATTTCTGGAGATGCAAGGAGGCCTCAAACACCTCCCATGACAATCACAGGTCATGTATTTGGTCATCAGAGTTCAAACTGTAGAAATTTCATATTTCATATCTCATGAATTTTCTCCTTCATGGATCTCACAGTTCTATCAATACTTCACTGCTTCACTTTTAGTGTGAGAAGGCTCTTTTTCATGGAGGTTAAGGAATACAGTATTTGAGGTCAAGGGAAGTGAAATTGAAAACTCATGAGTTGATATTTTGAGAATGGTAACATTGAGAGTTCTCACACTTAGCATGCAAATGCCCTATATTTAAAGGTTGTATCAATTTTGGTGGTGTCAGTGGTCGTTTGGAGGTCTTTGGAAGTCAAATTGTAAACACCATAAACATATTATGAGGAGTGGCACATTTAGGGATCTTTCACTTTAGCTTGTAGATGCTCCACATTGACCTACAGTAATAGGAAAAACAGTGACTTTGATAGAGGTTAAAAGTCAGTTGTGAGGTCACCAAACACCAGAGGCCAAGCTTTTAACCTTATAAGTACAGTACAGTAAATAGATATCTTATGTACTATTAGTGCAATATTTTCAAGTCATATTAAAGAAGAAATACAGCTTTCTAATTGTCTGAAATATGCCAGAGGAGCAAGCATGGAGGGCTTGAAAATAAGCTTTTCCACTATGGAGCTAAAAACAGCTTCTGACAACCTTCAGTTTGAAGCTTTTCTGGAGCTATTTTACCAATGTCTGGAGCTGTTTTCAATTTTTTTCAAAGAAACCACTGTTCCCTGCATGTAGCATCCTATTATCTTCTCCTAGTGTATGCATACTTGTGCATTTAGTAAAAGAAATTCAAAATGTAACAGAAGGAAGGAAGACAAAGAGCATTTATTTGGTGTAACATAAGGCAGTATTGAGCATAGTGTGGTCATTCCATCTCTGAATAACTTGGAAGGGAATAGAGGGGTTGGCAGGGTGCAGTTAGTTAGATGGGATTTTATGACACACCAACACGATTGTGTTAATATGTATACGGCAGCTTTTCATTGCCCTCATTGGCACCTTGAATGTGTAGGAGGGGGCAGGAGTTCATAAAGTCAATCCCCTGCCCTATGGCTATGGACTCATCTTCGATGTTGCGAGGCTCCAATTTCATTGGCTTTGGGTTTAGATCAACTTAACTTGGAGACTGATGACCTGACTTTGTAGTAGCTTCTTGTAACAGTGATATATAGGGTGAAATTTGTGAATATTTTTTCAAGTTTTGACATGCAGAGATGCCACCCTGTCTACAAAATAAGACTGTACATGGTTAAGATCGTTAGAGAACAAGCATAACTTTGGTAGGCACTCAAGAACAAAAATAATATGAAAAACATTGTCTGAACAGCTGCTCTTCAAGTAAGAACTAGATAATTGCAGATACACATGTGTAGGTAAGGTTCTCATTGTACATATGTGCTACACGTTAGGCAATGGCAAAAGTGCCAAGATATGCTGAAGAAAATTACAACGTAGAGAAAAAGTTCCCACCTAAAGCTTCCAAATGTATCGCAGATTGGTATTTAAGGGTCTTTGGCACATGCCCTGTAAATGTTTTTGGCGTTCTTGACCACTTGGAGTACCATCGATGCTTTTTAATTAACGATCCTGCTTCGTTAAAGTAAGGTAGTGTCCCTAGTACTGTAGTTGTACGAAAGTATATGCAGAGAGCAGCAGCTCACTTGTTTGATCAAACCATGAATTCCTGGCTGAAATTCCCTCCGTTGGGGATTCTAATACTTTGTTTAATCATTGCCTTAGCCAAAAACTATCAATCTATATTGTCATTGGTTTATTAAATTTTTTATCCATCCATCATAAATTTTTACGGGGAAAATTTTGATCGAGATCGTGTACTGTAGTGTAGTGTACATGCTAAATGCGATGTCCATGGCCATGACATCGTGCATGCTCTCCGGCTTTAGGATTTACAAGCTGGTCGATGTCAGCCCAACTATACGCAGTACATGCTAGTGTAATGTGATGCCGTATTGCTACGTAACATTGCATGGACATACCAGGGAGTTGCTGTTGGACTGCCGGTCAGGTCACAGACACAAACTTTATTTTTTCACGGTACATATTGCAAGATTTCAGGACAGCTTTGAGGTGTAATTTGACATTCATGTGCGGGAAATGTTTCTGTGATTTTTAGATTGATTGAATCACGCGCCTGGCGCTATTTTTAGCTCAAGAGAAACACATACTTTTTTGTTTTTCTGGAGCAGTCGGGGCCATCTCTGGCGCTTGCCAGAGCGCAGAGTATTTTCGAGCCCTGCACTTTGTGTACCTAATATCTTAACCTGTGGTAGCAGCATGTTGGAAAAATGAATTTTCCTATAGTAAATTAGTGTAATCTGCTCCCTTGACCATGTTATGATGGTCCCTCATGATTGCTACATTCCACCCTCCTTTTATCCTGCTATACAGTACAGTATTTTTTCATGTTCAGACTGGTGATGTTTTTCCCATTTAATTGTTTGATTTCAGGTATAAGAATGGACTTTTCACTAATGCTGTTGTGCAGCATGGTATATAAAGCAATAATCGTACCTCAGGGCCTGGCAGCTTCTGTGGGAGAGAGTCATTGCACACAAGCATGCTATGAAAGTGTGGAACACTTTTGTAAACTAATTTTCAGTACTTATGTGTGCATGAAATGTAAAAACGTTTGTACAAATATAGAGAGCCAAAGTGACAGAGATGTATGCCATCAACATTGCCAAGGTCAGTTCATAAATTATTTCCCTGTACATGTTAAAATTTGATAATGTATTGACTTTTAAGTTCAAGTAATGAAAATGTTTTATTTACATTCATAACATACAGTAAAACCCTGTTTCCCTGAACAAATCAAGACAGAAGATAGTACAGATAATCATATTTTTAAGTTTTGGCATCTAGTACTTCTGTATGTGAGGTCCCCAACAAAGTGTACAAAAAGTTTTCTCAATTAATTTTGGTAGCTCTGGCAATTTAAAGAAAAACTGCCAAAAAAAATATTTTGTTAAAAAGCCAAGTGATTATACTCTCTGGGTTTTACACACTAAAGGTGTGCATGGTTTTCATAAAGGGGAGCTCTAACAATCTAAAGAGGTTATGCAGAAAAAGAATTGACTTTTGTTGGTTTCGATGATAAGAAAAACCTATGCATTCATGATGGCGTGTTTGTGTGTATGAACCTTCACCATAGTTCATGTTGAACCAGTGACTGAAAACACACCTTTCATTGTCGGACCAAATTCTCAGTTGGAGGACCACATACTGGTGTTAATTGTTTGGACCACATACTGGTGTTAATTGTGGGACCATATACTGGTCCCACAATTAACATCTGTATAAAATGCTTTTTTGGAGCTCCCATATAATTGTCTTCATGAATATGCATAGTCCCAAAATTATGGTGTGTATTCTTATATTGTGTCTTTTAGTAACATAAGTATACAAAACAAAACACACTGCCTGGGATCAGAAGGGTGCCCTCACTTAAGTCCCAGAATTGTGAATTCAACATTTGAAACACTCCTTATTACAGAAGACTACCTATGACTTCTTATACAGAATTTGTTTGGTTCCACAAGTCAGGTCCCACAAATGCTGATGTAAAATGGTCCCAGAATTATTGTGTAGGTTTGTATGTATGTGATGGCTTCACTTGTAAACACAGTATCTCAAGAAGGGTAACTCCGGGGATCTCATACTTGGCATACTTGGGTTGGCAATATTAAGTAGATGATTCCTATTGTTTTTGGTGGTGGTCAAAGGTCATTTGGGGTCACCAGAGGTCAAACGGTCAAAACCTTGTAAACTCGATATCTCCAGAGGGATAAATCTGAGGGATGTCATACTTAGCATGGGGATTTCCAATATTGAGTAGATGATCCCTATTGTTTTTGGTGGAGGTCAAAAGTAATCTGGGGTCACCAGAGGTCAAGCGGTCAAAACCTTGTAATCATGTTATCTCCAGAGGGATAAATGTGAGGGATGTCATACGTAACATGTGGATTGCCCATATTGAGTAGATGGTCCATATTGTTTTTGGTGTAGGTCAAAGGTCGTTTGGGGTCAACAGAGGTCAAATAGTCAAATATTGGTAAACACTATATCTCAAGAAGGGTAATTGGGAAGGATCTCATACTTAGCATGTAGATTGCCCATATTGAGTAGATGATCGCTATTGTTTTTGGTGGATGTCAAAGGTCATTTGGGGTCACCAGAGGTCAAACGTTCAAAACCTCGTAAAGTATATCTCAAGCAGGGTAAGTGTGAGGATTTCCCATATTGTATTGATGATTCCTATCATTTTTGGTGGAGGTCAAAGGTCATTTGGGGTCACCAAAGGTCAAAACCTTGTATCCATGATATTTTAAGGAGGATTACTACTATGAGGGATCTAATACATGACCTGTGTATTGTTCATATTTAGCATGTACATGGCTATATAGGTCAGGTAAACCTTCTTGTTTCATGTGGAGCAGAAAGGTCATTTTGGGTCACAAGATTTTAAAAGGTTTTTACGTTATTAACATGATATCTCCTGTACACTAGAATATAATTATGAGGGATCTCATGCTTGCCATGTGGGGGATTCATGTTTTTCAAAATATATCATATGGCAAGGAATCTCTAAGCCTTTTGGCTTTCTGGTTTTTGGCGGGAGTCAGAGGTCATGTGGGGTCACTGAAGGTCAAACCCCAAAAACCTTGTCAACACTATATATAAAGGTAGGAAGCTTGGGTAGATTTAATTCTTAGTATGTTGATGTGTTGTGGTAAGAGAGAGAACTCTAATTGTTTTTGGTGGAGGTCAAAGGACTTCAGGGGTCACCAGAGGTCAAACTCTGAAAACCTTGTAAACATGATATGGCGAGGTAGGAAGCTTGGGTAAATTTCATTCTTGGTATGTCGATGTGTTATGGTAAGAGAAAACTCTTACTCTTGTCTTTGGTGGAGGTCAAAGGGCATCTGGGGTCACCAGAGGTCAAACTCTGAAAACCAAAATTTCACAAGAATTCCCAAGATGAAAATATTATTAAACACAAAAAGTTCTGTATTTTTCTAACACCTTAAGATAGCATCTCACCAGTGACTGAAAGAAATGGGATAACATGGCATTACTTGGAATAAAACGTCATCGAAACCTCAATGCATTTTTGCATTCTGGTTTTTAGTAACAGTGGTGTACTTAAGTATGAAATGGATATTGAATTTAGTGGGAGGGGTAGCTTCCTGTATATGCATAACTGCTAGCTGCATATGCTATGAACTGGAGGGATCACCTCACATTGATAGATTGAAGGGGAAGCAGGCTGGGTCATTTGACCTGTTTCATTTGCTTTAGTACTGCACAGTTCAGGGGTATTTGAATTTGATGTAAATGTGTGAATGCGTGTTCACTACTCTATATGTTCACCCTGCATTGCAACCTGTGGTGCCATGATTGTCATGGATACTAAATGCTTGAGAGTGCATGCACCTTACCATTACACACAGTACATAAGCTTGCCGTGATGCTGCATTTACTCTCAGTCCCATAGTTTATGTTTCTTTGCGTCCAATATTTTAAGTTTAAAATGTGAATGCAAGACAGAAGATCAATATATCATGCAACTAAAGATTTAAGCTACCTTCAAAGAGGAAAACTACTGAAGCTTTAGTTACTGCATGATCCTGTCAGATTTTATCTGGAGAATTTTTGTTGCACTTGAGAAAGATTAGTAATTGGGCCGTCCCTTTCTATGGGTTACTGCCCGCAAGACCGAAGGTCCGCGAGACCGAAGATCCGCGAGACCGAAGGTCTGCGAGACCAAAGGTTTGCGAGACCGAATTGAAATAAGGTCCACAATACCGAAATTGAAAAAAGATCCGCGAGCCCAAAATTGAAATAAGGTCTGCGAGACTGAAAGTGAATTAAGGTCAGCAAGGCCGAAAGTGAACAAAAGTCAGCGAGATTGACGGCTCGCGGGACCAAAACTACATAAGGTATGCGAGACAGTGAGACCTAACATTTAGTTGGCCACAGTGGACATAATTACTTATGTAATGCTGACATTAAATCGTATGAAAGCCCATTAGTGCCATTGATAAAAATTCATTAAGTTGTCATGACAAATTTTAATTTGTTATTAAAAAGTTAATAATTTGTTATTATAAATTATTAATTTGTTATTACCAATTATTACATGCATATTTCAGGCTGTATGAAAGACATCCATACCAACCTTAAATTGGCCCCAAGGTCGTGGTACCCCAGGGATTGCTGCAAAATTACCAACCCCTCCGAATAAAGACAACTATCACTTGAGGGGAAATTTTGACTGGCAGAATCGAAATATGACACTCTCATACACACGAAATGTATAATTGAGCATGTAGCTATAGTGGAAACCCCTATATATCGGTCTCGCGGACCTTATTCGATTTCGGTCTCGCGGACCTTTCTTCAATTTTGGTCTCGCGGACCTTAATTCGATTTCAGTCTTGCGGACCTTTTTATGATTTCGATCTTGCGGACCTTTATTCGATTTCAGTCTCGCTGACCTTTGGTCTCGTGGACGTTATTGAGCGTTCGATTACACGTTAAACCAGTTAGAGCTTCCCCTTTTTCCTCAGTGCAATTTCGGTCTCATGGACCTTCGGTCTCGCAGACCTTCTGTCTCGCGGGAAACCCCCCTTTCTATGCATGTTACACATCTTTGGTCTAGTGGTCTAGTCGTACAGGATGTCTACAGTAATTGCCAATTTTATACGTAGACTATAGCCTGATTGGAATGTAATACTTTGTATCTTAAAAGATGGAACAGATAGAGGGTGCATAGGAAGTATTTTAGAGGATTTGATGTGGTATATTTTTTTTTAAGGGTGTCCTCGTGATATGGTATCTACTGGTACTGTACAGTTTGCAATTGTGTACAAGAATATCTAAGCTCTAAAAGCAATTTAAGCCTTGGTATCCATCCTTTGGCTTCAAATAGGATTGAGTCATCATTACATGAAGGGATCACATACTATGAGATAGTACCTACTACCTAGGCCTTTATCAGACCATGAGTCTATAGTGATTATGTTGACAGCTAGGGACTGGGACTTCCACTTTCTGTTGCATAGCCTAATATAGATATTTCTGTGAGTTTTGCAAAAGTAGCACTTAGCCTTTACATTTTACATCTTTAATATCATCATCACATGACCACTAGTTAATTTTTCAAAAGGTAACAACTGTTGTATTCATTCATCAATTGCCATGGAATAATTGGTCCTTAATTACCATAATATCAGAAGGAGTAATGAACTTTGAACATATTCCTTGTGTTATTACAGTCTAGTCTGCTTTTCTACAGACGAAAAATTAATGGCTACATTCAAAAATATGCAGACCCATTCAGCTGCCAGGTGCCATAAGTGGTTTATTGTCCAACCAACAAAAAGTTAATTCTTCAGGACATTGGATTCTCTGTCTTTCTTTAGGTCAACTGGTATGCGCCAAGCATATGTTTGGATGAAATACACTAAACATTTAATTTCTCAGACTGTTTTTATAGTATGAAGAAACAATTCATATGAAAACTTTTTGGTTTCAGTGAAAGGAGAAATCACTTCAGTGGTGATGTTACATGTACAGCTGTATGTGTCTGTGATACTTCAGCTCATATCTCAAGAAGAAAAATAAGACAGTATTTCCATATTGACAGGAAATACCCAATTGTCTTTGAGTGGCAAATAAGCTTTGTGTATTTGTTACATAGCTGTGAAATTGTCAGATATTGTCCTTTTCTTTGTTGTGGTCCACTGATACTTTCAATCTGACAAATACTTGGAATATCTAAAGGATTTAATTCACTTTTCTTGTTTAATAGCTTCTCAGTACTTTCCAAAACTTCCCTCCACAACCCGTGCAATAGAAACAACACCAAATTCATCAACACTTGAAGTCTCAACTCCTAAATCTTCAAAACCTTGGATGGAAACTTTTCCTGAAGTACTAGTGTCTACTGTGGTGTCTGCATTTGAGGGCAGCACATCAACCATTATGAGTGATAAGGGGTCTGACACCAATTATGGATTTATGGTCGGCGTAGCACTCATAGCATTCTTTATCGGTCTCTTCTTGCTGTGGCTGTTGTGTCACTGTGGTAATTACTCTATAACACATACTAAAATATCTAAAGAAAGCCCTTTTAAAGTTTATAATTTAGTAAAATCTCCATGCAAACTTGAATTTATTAGAACTCAAGGCAGCTCAGATCTTTTTTTTTTTGCCCAAATGCCATTCAGATTGCAAGAAATTGCAGCTTGTTATGTTGCATGAAAATATTCCTTATTTTGATATATGTTGTGAATCAATACTTGATTCCAAAGGAAAAAATGTAAAATTAGAAGCACTATTGAAATCGAATTTTTAATTTACCACATGCTTAATTTGTGGTGTGGGACCTTTTCATATGAAGAGCCACCATCAAGATATTGATAGAACATCCTTTGTAGGCCATCCTTTAAGAGGGGTAGAAGGGGAGGGGATGCTTGAAAAGCTGAGCTGGCTTGTGTATTGAGGAAATTCCATCTCAGGATGGGGGAGGGCTTAGAATTAAGTAGGTGATTCCTATTGATTTTTGAGAGGTCAAAGCTCATTTAGGGTCACAAGGGATCAATCGGTCAAATCGCTGTAAACATGATATCTTAAGAAAGGTAACTGTGAGGGATTCTTGTACTTGACATGTGGATGGCCCATATTCAGTAAGTGATCCTTTTCATTTTTGGTGGAGGTTCTAAGTCATTTGGTGTCAACAGCTGTCAAAAAGCAAAAATCTTGAAAAGTGTTCACAAACATGGTATCTCAAGACTGTAGGTAGGTAATCTTTGGGGAGCCCATACCTGTACTTACCATGTGGGTGTTCAATATGAAGAACTGCAGATGATCCCTATACTTATGGTAGAGGTCAATGGCCATTCGGGGTCATGAGTGGTCAAAAGATTAGAACCTTGTCAACATGGTATCTCAAAAATGACAAGTGTAAGGGATTGTATAGTTTAGATGTGGATGGCCCTTATTTAGTTGATGCTCCCTGTTGTTTTTGTGGACCAAGGTCATTTGGGGTCATCTTGGGCCAAACTGGGAAAACCATGTGAAGGTTTTTATCAAGAGGGAAACTTTTTAATGTCATATGTGGCAATTAAGTACCCAACATTAGTAGATGGTCTTTATAAGTTTTTAGTGGTAGTCAAAGGTCATCAGTATCATCTATGACTGTCTTTCAAGGTTAGTTGATGTTACCAGAAGCACATCTGTTAAAAATTCCTAAACATGACTTGTCAAGTTTATACTGTCCTTGCTGGATCCTGTATCTGGCATGTAATGCCCAAAATTTGAAGCAAACTGATGTATGACTATCTGAACATGAATCAATCGCTTTTTTGATCAGTACCTTTGGGATTTTAACTTTTGATACCTAACTCTAAGAACAGCTGCAGTTAATTCACATTGAAACTGTGCCAACTTGAATCCACAGTATATCCACATGGAATTCTTTGGGCTTTCTGGCCTCCCTTTATTTAATATTTTAACAAATCCACAAAAAAGAAGGGATCTGCCAAAATTACTTTTATCACTGCAGGTGTAGTCGTGTAACTAAGATAGTTTATATGCTTTGGCAAAGTTAGCTAAAGAATTTTTAGAACTAGTTCGTCTATGCCATGCAAAAATGCAAAAGGAAGATTTTTGGTACTGTCACCATCTTTAACAGTACCTCAGATTTGAAATAAGTTATTCTCAACTCAGGATGCAACTTTGTAAAACTTAGGGGACAACTTTGTTTTGGGATGAAATTGTGTACATTCTGCTTGACTCGTAACTGCTCACGTGGAACAACAGGTAGTATACAACATGTAGTATACACTTTACAGTGCAGCAAGATTTACTGTCTTTCAAGATAATATTGAACAGTAATGTGCATAAAGTGAGGTTTTCATATTAAAGGGGCTTATTGAGTTGGTTCACAAAATTCATGATTTTTTTCACACCAGCTGTTGAGATTTACTCACATCTTGATGGTAAATGATCAAACTAAGAGATTCTGCATATCTGACTCACAACTGAAATGGCAGTGATAGGGTAATTACTGATTAAAATCATTTATTACAAATTTGTGACCAGACACTTTTACCGTTATGTAGTAATCATATGCAATCCCTTTCGACAAACACTACAATTTCTCACATTTTTGGTAACTAGGAAGTGAAACATGAGTAATGAGGCTTATATGAAGTTTTGTCATGCAACAATTTCCTTCGAACTGGTCACAAAAATATCTGTGTCAACTCAATGAGCCCCTTTAAGTACTTTCTTCTACATTCTACCAGAACCCATATAAATAAATTTATCAATCCTTTCAAAAAGGAAAATGATACATGTCTAAAGATTTTTCTTTCACTTTTTTGTGTCTACAGCTTTCCCTTCAGCCAGGAAAGGTAATCTTGTTGTTTGCATTTGTTTTATTAGAGATGGTTATCTGTAATTGTATGTACTGTATTAAAAAGGTTCATTGGGAAGCTTTGTCTGTTTTGAAATTTCTTTTGTTTGTCACTTTTAAAAGCTCCAGCTTCAAATATAACATATCAGCCTATGTAAACGTTCATGCAAGCAAACAGCCTACTTGTCATGGTAGATCCTAAAGATGCACTTTTCTTGAATGGTTCTAATGATGTGTCAAGCCTGTGGTATCTTTTTGGAAGAGCATGAAGACAGTTTATTGCTAAATGTTTCTCAGTATATGCAGATAGTGCAATGCGATCAGCATTACTTTCTTGAAAGGGAACTTGGATTAAATACCCATGTCCTGTAGGCCTACTCCTTTACAGAAATTCTTGCAATAAGAACTATTCATTTTCCAGGCAGCAATGCAGTACCTTTTTCAGCTCACTGATGAGGGCAGTTAGTCTAAAAGTTACCCTTTCTAGCCAAATTTTTTTTCAGAAGCCAAAAAAAGTTTTGGCTTTCTAGCCAAATGTTTGGTGTCATTTGGTTGAATGTTTGGTTAATTATTAGTTCACTGGATGTTCTTTAACCAGGGGAAACTGACAGTCCCTCCACTGACTTGCCACAAAATTTGGGATTGGAGAATATATCAGGAAGTAAGTTAATCTTTGATGGTACTGTTCTGAATGCTGACTCCTAGTCAAGGACTTCTTCCTTTCTGCAGTGCAAATGTGTTAGTGGTCTTTTTTGCCTTACACCAGAAAGCTCATTACCCTTCAAGAAATATTTCAGTCAGGATTTGTAAGTCTGAAATCAGATACAAAATTGACTCATTTCAAGTCTTAATTCTGCCTCCTTTCATGCTTAATCTTGCAAGAATTCTTGTCTCAGTTCATGCTTCCATCCTGACTTTTATTCCTGACTCATTACATGCTTAAATCCTGATGTAAATATTAGCCTGCATCATGATCCCTGTCTTCGTTATGCTTTGTATCTGTCCTGTATACCAGAAGAGTCTTCAGGTGTACCTAAGTTACCCCTCCCCCTCCAAAAATAGAATAAAATTATCTATATTGTACGTGCATGGCCCTATTCCAACATCCTCTACACCTCTTGGGTGGTCTAGTTGTGTTAAAATGGGTACCATAGTTGTGTTGTCAGACAGAACCTCTAAAAAGTTTCTCAAGTCCAAAATTCCCTATACCTTTAAAGTGGGCTGTTTATGAAATCTGAATTAAGTCAGAAGTAGGTCAGAATTGAGCTTGAAATAAGTCAAGAAAAAACTGGGTCAGGAAGTATCTGTTCAACCAGAAAATTAAATCAGAATAGTTAGGAAATTTCCTGTCTGTTTGAGATCAGAGTTTGGTCAAGACTATTAACATGGGCAGAGTCAAGAATAGCATGAAATTATATTCCAGCCTTAATTATATCAGGCTAATTTTAACTAATTCCATGCTTATTTCATACTTAAATCATGCTAAAATTTCCAGAAGGGTATAGAGCTTCATCAAAATGCCCTTCATTATGATCTAACCTTTTCTTGCTTGTTTTTTAATAGTTCTGTCAACCCCAGAAAAAAACCCTTCCTCCTTCCTTCTCTTATCTGAGTACGTACAGTGTGTGTGTATATTTTTAGCTCAGCAAGTTGAGCTATTATCATGGCACAGGGCTTTCATAAGTGTGCATATTTGCATATTGTGCACTTTGGTGAGGCCTAATATGCATTAAAAAAGTGGGATAAAGAGTCAAATATGCATCCAAGTATGAAAACAAAGAGTGAATTTACGCATTCACGGTTTGTAATGCAGGTCAAATATGCACGGCATAAACCGCCCTTTGAGTATTTCTGGTCACCGCCTATGAGTTTTGGGTGTGCTAGCATGTATGTACAAACTAACAAAGTACCTTTTAATGGCACACGTTAATAATCTGGACTGGTTCATTCTTCGCACGATCATTTGATATACCTTTAGTACTATAGCCTACCATTACTAATAGTCTCACAGTACAGTACATAGAGCGGTGCACCTAGTCCACAGGTACGCTATAGCCTGCAACTTGGAAGAGCACGTAACAGTTAGTATCAACTTCATGTAAGTTCTACTGTATGTACGTATCAACAACAAGCACGGACTCAAACAGCAGGTGAAAGTCACGTTACCCACACAAATAGTTCTCTAGTCCAAACCTACTAAAGTCAGTATCTCATTAGTGTATGTCCTAAAATATTGACCTTTTACTGGATCTGCATACTTCAAACGAAGGGAGATTTTAATGTACTGTAGTATGAGACACTCTGTTTTGTTCATTTTTACAGAATGTACGATCAATTTCGACTACGATTATTTTTGCTAGTATTAATAAAATAGTTTAAGCACTAATACGGAATATGATAGCAAAAAAACAGCCGGTCAAACTTTGCTATAGCGTAGACTTAGAGTTTTAAAAATATTTTTCCAAGGGACAAGATCAGAGACACTGATAGTCGTAACGTTATGTATACTGTAAGTATGTGACACATGCACTCACCCTAAGTTAGTTTCAGTGAGTGAGATACTACAGTGTATGGTATGGGTAAAGTCAAACAATGTTTAAACTAGGAGCCAAGTGTCACCACGGGCCCCAGTCTGCCTGGTAACTTGGGATCCGACCACATGTGATTGGAACTAAATTCTGAATTATATTGTTTTCTTAAGTAAAGGAAGTCATGTAAATACTCTTTGAAAATTTTTGTTGGGAGTCAAATACGCTTTGGAAATTATGACTGGCAGTCAATGACCCTTTCAAAATTTTGAGTGGCAGTCAAAAACTCTTGTGTAAAATAAATTAATTAATGCCTTGATGGCATTATGTCTGTCTGTCTGTCTGTCTGTCTGTCTCTCCGTCCTTCAACGTCATGAGGTGCAAACCACTGATGGTCTCTGAATTAGCACCTCTTAGTTAATCTGTGTTTACTTTTCTGCTCTATTAACTTTTAAGTCCACTTCATACAGTACCTCAGCGAGAGGATTTGTTTACACAGGCAATTGTGGTTTTCTTGACTGGGATGGCAAATCCCGATGCTCTCATAGACTTCCACAGGATTTACACATGTTGGAGGAACATCGGAATTTGCACAGCATGTTGGTTAAAAGGCTGCTGTCTGCAGATTCTTTGACTGTTCCTTGTCAAAGCTGTTAAGTTTGCAACACATATCAAGAGTGTAATAAATGTGGTAATAGGAAGTAGGTTAAGGTCGTTTAGGGTCGTGAGAGGTCAAAGAGTGGAACCACACAAAAGCCTTCGACTCCTTGCAATGTGTGGTTATGTTAGAATCTTTACAAATTTGATAGGAATGTTAGGTAAATGATTAGTCATCAAAGTTGTACTTTTGAAGAAGGTCAAAGGTCATTTGGAGTTAAAGAGAGGTCAAACAAAAGGTCAAACAGCCTTCAACTTGTAGGGATTATATCTGAATTTAATCAATATAGGGAGAGTGTTTAGTAGATGATGGGTCATCAAAGTTGTGATTTTGAAATAGGTCAAAGTAATTTGGGGGTCATACAGAGATCAAACAGTGAAATCTCACAAAAGCCTTCAACTCCTAGGGGTTACCTGCAAATTTTATCAGATGTGGCCAGAGTAGGCCTTTATAGTAGATAATGGGTCATGGGTCACATACTTAAACTTTTGAAGTAGGTGCCCATTGCCCAGTGTAATTACATGCTGATTTTGGTAAACTGCATCCTGGAGGGAGTTCTTGGCCCCATAAACCCCATTAAGAACTAGGGTGCCATTAATGGATATGGAGATCACAATCTTGCCCCTATCCCAAATTATGTGGTTTGCTGTCCACAAGTTCCTGATAGTTTTGTTCTTAAAATTTATATACAATTTAAATAGGATAAGGAAATGATGACAATGGCTCAATCTCAAAGGGGTCATGGAAAGATTTCACTCATTACCAATATTGCCAGTCGTCTTGGAAAAAAAATTACTTCTGTATGTCAGTACTTACTGTTTGAAAAATGCTGTAAATATTTTATCAGCCATGGGTATATGTTTCACTGTATCAGGAATAATCAGAATTCTTTTCAAATTTCATAAAAAAGTTACACTTATTGGCTTCACGTAAAAGAGATGTTAATACTTTCTCATGGAAAAAAAACGTAATAATGAAGGAACTAGATCACTCACAAGTAAGTGATCATTTAAACAATTAGCAAAGGTTTCACCCTTGTCGGTGCAGAGCAGATCACTTTTAGAGCAATTTGTGACTTAAAAACTTAGCTTGAGGATTACATTAATATGATACAATGAAATTTTCTTTGGGAAAGTTAAAGTGAAGCATGTAGAATAGGGAGGAATTTAGGGACCTGTCAATCAAAACTGTCCTCATTAAAAGGATTAAATTATTCTCAAGTCTATACTTTCTGACACTGAAGATGAATAATAGGGTTAAATGCTTGATCTCTATCAGTATCAGCAATTGGAACATAAGTGTAGGAAGCTTTTGAAAGTTGGGGTTGGAAGTGAATGCTAATGACCAATATCCTGGGTAGGGGGTGTCCCTTTCCCCTTTGGAAATTTTTTGACTATTTAAAGGTGCCCTAGATGCAAAATGATGCAATGTTTGACAAACGTTGAAGAAATTATCATTACCATATATTTTGGCAATGTGTCATCCAAAGTGGGGGGGGGCAAAACAAGGTGTCCACCACCCACCAAGCAGAGTAGGGGATGGTCACACCCTCTCCCCCTCCTTTTGTACGACTATGTGGAAGAACATGGAAGAATGGAGTGTGTAAGAACTTACTGTATGTCCTCTTTTGAAAACAGGTATGGATCCTGCAATAAGTTATTGTTAAAGGCACAGCCAGAATTGGGGAATTGAATTAATCAGTTACATACAGAAGTAATTCAGCTTTTCTCAATTTTAATCATTTCAGTGGATATTGTTAATTTTTCAGTGGTCACTGAAGTTGTGCAGTCAAGCAATCAGCAGGAGCCACACAGTACTACTAACATTGTCTTTCCATCAGAAGAAAGAATAGGAGGTATAATTTCACTGTTCTGTTAGAAAAGTTTTGCATTCTGTTAATTACTTGTTTAATAGTTTTAAGTTCAAGGTGGGTGGATGTCCTAAGTCCTAGTAACTGAGCCTGTGGGAATATGTGTGTATGTCACTGTGTTGTAATTAAGCAAATTTTTATAGAGGTCAACTGGACATCATACCTGACAGATGTATTGCTCGTGTTCTGACTATTACTTCAATAAATTTGCATTAGCAGTGCTGTCCAAGGCATAAGCTAGTGAGATGTCTGACCATCCTTGAGATGGCCAAGTCTTAATCGAGATGGTCAATTTGTATAGCTTACCAAACAATATAAATGTGATGTTGTTCAGTGTAGACATGATGTCAAAACCTGCCAGTATTTCCATCTGATTTTATCCTGCTATAAAGTAGACATATTGATACAAGTAGTTTGCATTGGAGGAACCATGCCAACAACTGTGTTCAAAGCAACTGGAAGCCTCTTGGGGATGCCAAGTATGACAGGAGGTGTTTAACACAGAACAAGTAAAACCCACAAATTTTGAATCCTGGCTAAAGCCCTGATGCTGCCATGACCTGAAATTTGTAATTAAGGCAGCATGATGTTCATACTAAAAGAGGATGGTCCTGACCAAAATATATTTGGGAATATAAATGAGAAATTTATCCAAGCCTTCTTGTAGTTATGTCAGTTAATTGCTTTAATTGATTGGAAGGCAGCTATCATGTCTCCCAAACTGATGGTACTTCTGATAAGCTTTATACTGAGTTTTGTGTCATAATTTCAAGTATGTATGAGGTGAGATGTATGAAAATGTACATAAAACCCACATGCAGAACTGCAGACTTAGTTCAAAGAAGGAAAAGTGAAGTGGGCACCATGTAATGGTAGGAATGTTAATTAGTGACAGTCTACAGATATGCTGTTTGTCTATGCAACCAGCATATTAATAAGAGTCTGGCCAGGGCTAGCTATACATGAAGTGTCAAAATAGGCTTACAAGGAAGAGTTGCAGTCAACCCCAGCCCCTCCTTGTCGAGTCAGAAAATTTGCTATTTGGCGGGAAAATATATGGTATTTCTGGGCAAGCATGCATTTAAGTTCCAGGCAGAAGTGCTGCAGCCCTGGAAGTAGTTCCATACACTTATGAGTTTTAATAAACCCTGTATGAAATAATAAGGCCTGAGTGTGAGCATTGTGTTGAATGCCATATTGTAACAGTTACAAGAATTACTCTATTATTTCAGGTGGCAATGTTCTTTACCAAACTGGAAGACCACCAAGAGAAAGTATCCCATCATCACCTGATCAAATGCTGGAAGGTATTGCTTTTGTGTTTTCTGGGCATAATTAATATGTTAAGATACAAACAACTACTGTAAATTAAAGCTTATGGTGATCTGTCTATCAGTTGTTTATAATTGGTACATATGTCTACAAACTTGAATGCTCAGTACATCACAGAATTTTAATCATCATTTCAATCAAAGTTGGTCAGATGTAGGGGATATGATAGATACTTTTTATTTGGGAATGGGAAAATTGGTTGTAGGTCATTTGAGGCCATCACAGATCAACTTTGGAAATTGTATGAAATGATTCAACTGGAGACATTACACTGTTGTGACTAAGTGAGTTGCAATAGATGAACCTATGGGGATAATATAAAGGTCAGCAATCCAGGATCTATTGAGATATCTAAAGATGTCTTAAGATGTCATATCACCAAATTCATTTTAAGTTATCCTTTGAAATACTTTATTGAACTTTGACCATGTTTAATGATAATCTTGAGTCAAAGAATAGTAGCAAACTGTGTACCAGGCTAATTAGATGTTGAAGATCATTTGAGGTCACTTTTAGGTCAAAGTCGTGAACTTCATTGGCATTCACGGAGCAACAAATGCTGGAAAGGAAGTAAAAATAATTTGGATACGTAAGGGACATTTTGTGGTATTTCGTTTTTAGTCACTGGACATTTTATCGAACATTTTGGCTCATGAAAGGAATAGTTGAAAGAGTGCCAAAAAGGGAAAGGGTTTCATCCACTCCTCTCAGAAAACATGTCCCTTCTTAATAGACCTTGCATAAAACATACAAAGTATTCATTTTAGCGGTTGCCACAGATGGCACTCACAATTTTGCATCCAAGTTTTTTCAAAAGCACCCTTTGGCCCTGCCCCTTAGCCAGTTTTAAGAAACATGGTTGTGTGAGAACTTTGAAAAAATCGATTCACACTTTAGATACAGTGTAACAAAGATTCTGTGCAGGTAGCATCTTTTTGTATCCAAAACGCTCTTACATGAAATTCCTCAAATGGGATGGGACATCCTCTTCACATAGTTTCCCCCTACCCCAAATGGCACTCCTTGAATAGGTGACAAAGCAAAAGTCTGCCTTGGTTCAAACTATGAAAGGTATGCCAGACTGTGTAGTAAAAAGAAGGCCCTCTCTTTAAAAAAAGCTTGTTTCAACATGCCATGATGGTCAACTTTAAGAACCTGTTCCATCTAATGTAAATTAATTTCAATAGTGTCTAGCCCATGATCAAATAAAATATTTCTAAAAAGAAGCATTTCCAGAAAGACCTTTTAAAAGAGTGATTAGTAAACTATTAACAAAAACTTTTAACTGAATTATACACATGACACAAATTCAGATGAACCCTTTTTTTCAATTATGGTACCTATTGGTAGATAGTGTTAGGAAGTATAATCTATTGGAGTAATTATTAGTATCCTAATTATTACTTCAAAGAAACTAACTTTAAAGATACTTATACCACAAATATCTCATGCTTGCAACAAAGTTGAACCGATAGTCCTACTGTAGCTGACCATGCATGGTCAGTCTTACTGTACAGTATATATTGGACTTGTCCCATGACTAACAAATTGTCCTGTGACTAACAATATATATGTGTAATATTTATAAATATCCTTTTGCACACTTTTTGTTAAAACCACACAGTTGTGTTAGTTACTATCAAAATGAAGAGGATTCCTAACCTTTCCATTGTATCTACCCCAAATTTTGAGATATTTAAACTTTTTCATGAAAAATGTTTGTCGGGGGACAAACAACTAATTAGACAAGGTGCTAATTAATAACTGATTAATGAAATAATTTTCTGCTTTGACCTAGCATTGAGTTTTAGAGGTACTGTATGTCCCTGTATGAAATAACTCATTTGAACTGGAGATTTAAAAACTTTACCACAATATAGTTTGTCCCATGACTAACACATTTTTATGCTTTCCTGTGTAATGATGCTAATTTTTAAAAGTGGGTATATAACCTGATTCAAAAAAATACTTTTAGATCTTGGTAGTAGGATACCTTGGCTACACAAAAATGCAAAATAATTGATAAATAATGGACCTTTAGTTTTAAACATTTATGTTGCAAATACCACTGAATGTCCTGTAATCAAACCATCTGTCATTTCTCAGCAATAATAGATTAAGATCCCCAGATGAAAAGATCCTTTCGAAGTGTTTGAATATTTTTTTTTTGGTTCTCATTATGTACCTTGATATTCTGTAAAGTTTGACTATTTCTGAGATTTCTCATATGCTATGCAAAAATTGTGATGTGGAGTGATGCACAGGGTCTGTATTTCTTTTTTTCAATCCTCTTATAAGAATTATTTGGTAATTAGTAATTAAACCCTTTCATAATTGGTAATTACACAGGATTGTGGGATAGAACTTGGCTGTGAGTTATTTTTGCCACAGTAAAATGCCATTGCCAATGGGTCAAAACTCTATCAAGCAATCCTTGGTATTTGGAACAGGTAGATCTTCCTAGTTTGGTGTTTAATCTGGAAATTTTCAAAGTAATCAATAATAACTTCCAGAATAAACCCTTCATGACATGCCAACATTACAACTGTCCTTAGAATGAAGTTAAACAAACAAAGGATAACAAAAGAAATATCTCAGGACTACCTCTTTTCACATCACATATTTGCATATTCATGAAGTACATGTAAGTGAAAAAACAGTGATCATCTTGAAAAATGGTGACCATTTGATGGCAGAACACAGAGTATGGATACAAGTTCATTTGAGGTCAAAAAGGGGAAATCTTGGATTTGGAAATTTTTGCAAAAGTGAGTTGGAATCTGAACTTCTTGTGTGTAATCATCATTTAGTGCTGAAAAATGTGAAGGTCATTTGGAAGTCAACAGCAGACACCAGACAACAAAAGTATTTATCTAATAATTGTGTACCCAAAGTTAGGATTGCACCTAAAATTGCTAGATTTACTGTAAGTACCACTTGACTCCAGAAACTCTTAAGGCCATTTCAGGTCATCAGGGGTCATTGGAGGTCAAATATGCAGTTGTTGGATTTACTTGAATCTTGCAAGATGTAGGACAACATGAAGTGCCAAAAATCTTGGAGATCAGTTTGAGATCATCAGAGTTCATTTGGGGCCATATCTGCAAATTGAATGTACATGAAACTTAGTAAATGTATTCAATGTTTTGTACTTAACTTATAGAAGAACTAACACTGTGAGAGTCATTGAGAAGGTTCAAAGTCACATTTCAAAGATTTGTAGATGTACATATTTCATGCAAATATTGATGGTAATGTTTGTTTGAAGTTTCCAAATTTTCAAAGATCTTTCAGGGTCCATCAGCAAAAGGAACATAAGTGCCCTTGGTCATGATTACTTGTAAGTATATAAGCAAGCTAGCTTTTAGTAAGGCCTCAAATTGAGCCCTTCTGTTGCTAGGTTCCATATTTGCTTGGATTTCATGGAAAACTACATAAAATGCCACTAAGCATATTACCTTTGTAGAACAAATGTTGGCTTGGATTGAAATTCAACAGGTTTGAGCTTCTGCTCAGTTGGTACTCTAGTTTAATGTTCTTATCTTGTAGAAGCTCCAGATTTTCCAGTGAGCAGTAAAGCCAAGAAAAAAGGAACAGCAGAATGGGAGATAACACAAAATCCAGTATTCCATCCTGAAGGTAAGGTGTTAAATTTGCAAAAAACTATGTTTTACTTTATAGGAAATGCTGCTTGTTTGCGTCTTCAGATTCTTATTAAACATACAAGAAATTAATCTTGTTAAACTGAACCATAACAGTACATGATATATTCTGTAGTGTGATGCAATAATTGAATAGAAAGCATAATTTTCTGTACACTTAAGCCAGCTAGCAGTGTTTGATTGTGATAGAAAGAGAAAGGTATGCTCTTTGGATGGCTTGCTCTGGTGGTATGTGCATGTGTTTTTGAAACACTAAGCTTTTTAACTTAGTATCTTGAGAAGTGCCACTATACTTGGTTTGTAGGTGACTCATGTTGAATAGGAACTTTGTTTATTTAGTAACTCAATATCTCACCTTGAAGATAGGAGTTACATATCCTGTTTGATTACTTATCGAAGGCAGAAGGAATCTATGTGATGTTGATGTTGTGTGTGTGTATGTATGTGTGTGTGTGAGTCAGTGTGACATTCTATAGACATGACATCTCAGAAAAGGTGTTTGTGAGTGGCATTTTTGGTGTAGGTCAAAGGCCATTTGGGGTCACTGGAGGTCAAACTGTGAAAACCATTTTAATTGTTTGTTAACATTTCATCTCAAGATAGGTAAGCTTTAGAGATTTTATACTTTTCATGTGGATGCTCCATATTGAATAGTTCATTCCTGTAGTTTTTGGTGTAGACTAAAGGACATTTGAGGTCTCCAGAGGTCAAACTTTTAAAACCATGAAAATTCCTTTTGTACATGACCTCTCAAGAAGGATAATGTAAATGGATAGCATACTTGTCATGTTGATACCCTACAGGTAGCACACCACCAATTATTCCTCCATTGACTTACACACTAATTTGGGTCCATTTGGTGGCCCCTGGACCCTTGTTGAAGTTTTCAATGGGCACAACCTACCCCTCAAAAGAAAGCTGAGGAGTATGCCTTTCACAACGATTTCAAATTTGTGTATCATGACCGTTGAAATTTTGAGCTAGAAGGGCCTGTATAATAGAAGGG
>WURT03309794.1:0-24726 GCA_009936505.3 Holothuria glaberrima
ACAGAATCAATGAGAACTTAATTGTAAAATAAATTTGAAAATAAACTTTCGAAGCATAGCATCTTACCATTTGCTGGGCCTGTAACCTGCTTGCTATCCAACACAAAAGTATAAACTGAGTTACGTGACATAAATAGCAATACATGTTGGCGTTTTACTACACACGTTCGCTTTACTTCTGGTCTAATTTTTGAAGATTCTTTGCTCTCTGATAGAGAATCAATGGTTACCAAATCGACGGTAGACAAGAAATAACGAACGCAAGTCCAAATGAAATGAACTCTTCACTATATATTTTGGTGGTTGTCCTGCAAAAGTCGGCAACACGGGATCACAGTACGTTCTTCTAGTTATCGGTAACAGGATCAAATTACACATAATCATTGTAGATATAGAAGCAACGCAAAAATTTGACATTTCGACTAAACCTGTAACACGGTATTGTCTGGGATGAAAAATGATTGGAATAATTCCAAAGAACTCGCGAAACGACGGAAATTGATTTTTTGATTTTTTTGTTTCTTTGTTTAATTTCTGTGCACTGATTTTTAATTACCGATATGTGCGATAAATGTAAAATGTAAAAAGGTCTTTATTTGTCCTCATGGAACTTTGTAATTAGCTCTGACTTCAGACTATCAAAAAAAAAAAAGAACAAACAAACAAACAATTAAAACAAAAAACGAGATACAGTATATATAAACGTATTGTAGTATATACTCACCTGGTCTGATATGTAGACTCAGTCAATTTCCACTATGACGCAGCTTGAGGTGATTGTAAAATTTAAGTCGTTGCTCAAACTATTATTTTCAAAATCCTATCCACTGCTAAGATTACATGTTAACCATGTACTTATACCTAATCTAAATGTGACCCGGAAAACTGTTATTAACAATTGAGAGCTTGTACTTTTCCCTACATTGCCAACACGTTGAAAACTTTAATTTGTTTGACAATAAAACTCAGTTCTACATCTGTCATAGTTGCAGACTCCAGCCATACTAGTTGCAATCGAGTCGGATTCGAGTCGCTAGTTTTGTGACTTCTGAATAGATTTGCAAATACTAACAAAGATATGCGATTGACTTGGAATTACGAAAAATGACCTGTGACTTTACTTGGATTTGCCTAGTAAATGACTTGCTACCAATACAAATCATAAGCGACCCTATAGAATTTAAAAACGCAACTGAAGTTTTGCGTAAATTACCAAATACATCAATACTGTGCTATACTATGTTGTTTGTCCTAGATTAGTCTGACTAGGATAAGGTGCGAAAATCGTCCTGATAATCAGTCTGGTTGATAAATATAGGAACAAAAACAACCATCTCTCGTTTCTATTCTTCTGCACCGAGAGCCCTGGCTTTCCCTGCTAGTACTCCCCCACCCCCACCCCCATAGAACGTGAGTTCAGTCATGTAAGAATAATAATGACACCCTACGTCGCAAAATAGGGTTACAATGTTCTGTCTAACCTAGTATATTCTACAAGGAACAGTAAGTTCATGAAAATAGATTCTGCTTACATGACGCTGGAAACGAATAGCAAGTTTTAGCCATCTCTAGTTGACCACTCTTTCCCCAAAATCTATCAGAGAACTTCCTGTTCAGGTATCTTGAGATCAATGAAGTTAAAGGTTTTTGAACCCCTTTAACCCCTTTAAAGACTGTTTGGTCAATAGAGCAAGTTTGTTTGTAAAAGGGATTAACTGTTGAAAATTATAGAAATTAGCTTCACCCCGGAAAAAGCCGTTTTCTCGGGTAATATTGGCTAAAATTTCCTATTCAATTCTAGCAGCATGTTCTTTTCCAACAAAGCAGACCTGATTGCAAAGCTGTTGCACTCATCTATGCTATACAGGGCACCCACATGGTCGTACGCAGCGTGTGCAGTGGGGACAGTTGCCCCCGCCGTGCCTCCCGAAATTATCATTGCCGCTTTTCGAAACATCGAGCTGTTTTAAATTCAGAGTTATTGCATCAAAGATTGATAAGATGCAACCTAAAAGACACGGAAAGTGCCATTTCCAGCAAAATGGAACATGTGCTTAGTTACATTGGATCAGGAAAACGGGATTGTGCTCATATTTTTCTAGTAGTCATTCCTAAAAACGCCTTAAAATGCAAGTTCCTCATTGCACCTCGCACCCATTCATTTGGAATGCTTAATATTCCATTATAACTTCCTGTTTGATAACTTTGATGAAATTATGTTTCTATAAACTGTTACGGGATTGAAGGCATTGCAAGCAAATAGAGTCCCTGCAGAAAGATTTCAAGGTCGCCAGTAGGCATGATATAAGATAGGTAGAATATTGGAAATGTAGTATTATAACTATGGATTGATCTACATCTACCTTTCGTGTAAATGATATGAATATGTACATGGATAAAAGCAAATAAAAAAAATGGTCCTAAAATCCTAAGTTGCTAGATTAAGCATAGATTAACTTTTCTTAACTTTGTCGGCCGTAGGCATGTGTTACCTGGGTCTGGTCGTCGACGGAGAATTTGAAGAAGGCATGAAGCATAGTGACGGAGACTCCGGAAGGTGACTCTTGTACTAGCGTAGAGAGAGGAATGAGACGTATGATGAATACGAAGATGTCCACAGCAGTGAGAAAATGGTTAGAATGAGTATAAGATGTCGGAAGGACTGGCGTGTACGTAATTGACAGAACACTGTAGTAGGAGTTACGTTGAACGTTGAAGTCCGAAGGTACCCTAATGCCACTGGAACAAAGTCACGGTGAATCACGTAGAGCATAGAATTACAAAAAGTGGATGTCAATACAGTTGGAGTCAGTCTCCGGGAATCCACAAGGAGGAACAGAAAGGAGATATTAAGGAGCAACGATGATTTAACATATCGTGGAACAAACTGTGAGAGAAGGTTATGATGTGAAAGGAGAGATGTGTAGAATTCTGCTCACAGGGTAACATGACCTCCTTGCTGTAGCAATATCTTAGAAACCTCTGGTACGTGATGGGTGTGATTGCTCCTGGCGTTGGTAACCTAGGCTTATGACGTCATTGGACACAGGGACTATCCAGTGCGCACGACATGGTTGTCTTATATTTGTATAACATACGCAACTTGTAAACATAGTGGCATATAATACATCCAGGGGATAGAAATACGCAAACTGACAGTCGTGAGAGTTGTCATTAAATAAGGAAAGTATGGTAACGAATTGGGAGGTACGCACTTTACTGCTACTTTATTTTATTGACTTCTCAAGGTTGACTGGTACTGGGTATATTATAATACAGGAATTTTTTCAAAAGGACACTTTGTCAATAAATTTATTAAAACATCAGATTCTGTGGAAAATTTACAACTCCCTTGATCTGAATTTTGTCAAATTCAAGCGCAACACCGCAGATTTAATATTAGTAAAATAAAATCTGTTAGGTAAATTAACCTTAAGTTAGGGAGTGGGTGAAGCTAAGAAACACCTCGTTTATAAGCTCTGACTCACGACTAGATAGATTTTAGGTTGAAAGGTTTTTTCATTGGACTGTACGAATGTGCCTTCTGTGTAATCAGCTTCTCATGATTGAATAAGCAAATCTGAGGATAAATTGATAATTCCATGACAATGACAAATAAAGAATTCGCCATCGTTTATCTTGACATCCACCCTATTGCACTATGCATCATCAATCTTTGTCCACATTTAAAGGTCTTAGTAAGACTATAAAGCAGGGGGTTTTCAACCTTTCTTGGCTGTCGTCCCAAATTGGCATTAATGAATGTATCACGTCCCACCATTATTAAGCGTATGGGCGGCAATCGTGAGTGCCGAACGGGGGAGGTTTCGGGAGTGGGATTTCCCCCTCCCGACATGTGGAAAATTTTGGATAAAAACACTTGAAATGGCAGGTGTAGTTTGGTGACATCTATAACCTTAATTTAAGGCATATACATCATAGAAAAATTGTAATAAGTAAAGGTGATTCCGTATATTATAGTAAGTAAACATAAGCCCTTATTTTTTCTATGGGGCTTGGGACACGAGCTCATACTCCACCAGAGACTGCGAAATGTCCCACCGGTGGGACGCGTCCCTAGGTTGAAAATCCCTGCTATAAAGTGTGATATTGGTGGTCTGTTTAGTGCCCATTCGATGTCATTTGAAGAGGCTTGAATGGGTCATACTAATGCCTACAATTTGTAACTTTCTTCGAGCTTCCGGGGTTTCGCTACTGAGGGTTTGTTTCCTAACCTAAACCACCTGATATGGGAAGCATTAGTTTCTTGGTACGCACAAGCCGGCTAATAACCGCCCTGTCTCCTAACACTTCGATCCTCCACCGACAAATTCCTGCACATGGCCATGGGCACCATGCTTGCACATCGGGCTTGTACCATTCTTCTTACATATATTGTACTTTCATCTTCAGTGCATATATTCCTTTGACATTGCTCCCAGTATGTCAATAGACCTTATGCATCAAGGTCGCCAGTAGGCATGATATAAGATAGGTAGAATATTGGAAATGTAGTATTATAAAATTAGAATTATAATATTATGACGTCACAGAGCAGAAAGATAAGCGCGTATCGTTGCAACTTACACCAACAAATGCAGACAGCTGATTTGTCAACCAATCATATACGCGCGTTATTCAACTACACATGCGTGCGAATCCACGCCGTTCGTGCACGTGTGCTTCATTGTTTTCCTCCAAATTGACGTCAGTGTGACGTCAATGCATAAGGTCTATATGTGTGCTGCTGAGCCGATGGATCAACCACCTCCAATAAAAACTAGCTGACGTGGGTAAGAAAAATGCAAACTTCGAGCTTCACATATTGCACTCAGACCATTTGCTACAATTTCACCAACAAGTACATCAGATAGCTAATGGCTCATTCAACATTTTCAAATTTTCCCCTATTTTCTGGGGAGATTAAAGTACGTAACGTCTTCAACAGTTAAAAGTTTGTTTTACCAGAAGGCACTGCCAGTTCATCGTTTGTAAAAAAGTGTCTAGGGTTTAGAAGCCCCAAATTGTGAGGACCCCTCACACGAAATAAAGGAAGCACAAAGAAACTCCTCTTGAAGTTGTAAATTTTATGTATTTGCAGACAAGTTGGAAATGTAATTTCTGCAGACCAAAAGTTGATTCTTATTGACCTATAACAAGTAAATAAATTTTTTATTTGAGTTCTGTGCAAAGACTGTGACTTGGTACGTGCTGAGACTAAAATGACTCGTGACTTGACTTGATGCGACTTTTCATAGGTAATAACTTTTCTTGTGATTGAACCAAAAGAGTTGTGGCTTGACAACTGGGTTTCCACTAAAATGACTTATGACTTGACTTGCATGAACTTGCCAAAGTGACATACCTCAAACTTTGACATTAACGAATAATGAATCACTGTGATTTGTAGTGCCCCTGTTTCTCCTACAAGTTGTACATGTGAAATCTGTTGTATTTACACATGACAAAATTTTAAATTCTGGGATGTGGGTGGGTTACGACCTCTGACAACTTAAGAGTGTCATCCAAATGTCACCATTCGGGTAGTGTTTTCAGTTGTATCGACAAGAGCATTTCCTGGGGCTATAAGCCCTAGGATACCAAAAGCATTTTACCCTACAGGACCCTAAGCCCCATGAAGAAACCTCTTGTTCAAGTTGCACAGACGCAGTCGCAGGGACACCATTGCTTTTATTTAATTGTGTCAACTTTCCACCATTCTACATTTTAGCTGTATTTAGTAAAGCAAGTACATATAACAAACATAAACAATTAAAAGTATTGCAAAACTTATAAAGTCTGAATTTACAAGTAATATTGAAAAAAATGTTTGAACACAAACACTAAGTAAGATTTTTTAAACGTGATTATGTAAAATGAATGAACATGGGTTAGAGTAAGATAAGTGTTCTTAAATGATCAGAGTGGAACAATATTGCGACAAGGTAAATGAAAGAGTTGTTGTTCAGGAAAGTTTTGTATTTTGGCGAAATATTTGGATTGCTGCAGTTTGCAATGCAGTGTAATTAGACGAAAATTACGTGGTACATCAATTTTTTTAATATAACGGACTCACTTGTAGCAGTTACATTGACCAGTCCCCTCATGAATGAATATTCATTAATTGTGATGTAGACAGTTCGTTATTCCAGTACCTTTAAATGATATGACGTAGTACGAGACAGATTCATTTAAGATTACATGGTGTAGAAGAAAAGAGATGATGAAATCTTTTCGCATCTACTTTCAGAAAGGACACGATATAAGCTAAGTTAAGTAACCTTTTTATTGAGGATATATTAAAATCAGTCATCATTTTCGTGGTCAGTGCGTACCCCTTGGGCAGAACCGAAGCCAGCAAGACGCTAAAGGGGAAAGGAAAAGGGTGGCATTCAGGGAGAATTTTTTTCAGAAGGACGAGATTATAAAATGTTTTATGTCAATGGCAACTTGAAACTTTCTAGAGGAGAGAAAATGTTTAGCGGGGAAGGGCTTAAAAATTTGTAGTTGGGCGAAAACTTTTATTGGCGAGAGGACTTAAGGGTTGCTTTAAACTGACGATATTGTCAATTACATATGTTAATATAATACAGGCTTTGGAGAAAGGTACCCTACTGTTCTCAGCGTGACGTTACCAATGAAGTGTTCACTTAGGGGGAATGTGCCTCCTCGTAGAATGTATAACAAAGACGCCCATACATGAACAGATTTCTGCGTTCTGACCGGCATGTAAACATCAGAACAGGAAAAGCTCCTACACGTCCATTAGGTGCGTATCTAAATTAGTGAAATCAGGCCTGTTTGTAATCCACTGGGCATGTTCAAGAGTTTCGCATTTTTATAATACAATGGAGTAACTCCTAAAGGCTCGGACCGTGATGAGCCAAAAGAGGGCCCCAGCCACACTGATGCACAGAAAAAAAGCCAGGCTTAGTTAATTCAATGACTAAGAAATTGGAATTGCACCTGCAATATTCCTTACTTCAGGAATGGAAGTGAGCATTGAGTTCATTGCACATATCAGTTATCAAGCCGAATTCCTCATTCCACGGTAAAAAGTTACAAAGAATTTTTACAGCTTTGTTGAGAGTATTTTTCTATTATTTCTCTTCATGTATTTTTGCTTTGAAACATACTTGTCAACTGGAAACAATGTATAAATCGCCATTCAAATGTTGTAAAGTAAGACTCCCTGATCGACTCTGCATAAATCCTTGAACATTCTCAGTGACCCCGGCGTGGGGGGCGTAAGAGCACGTGCCCCCAACCGATTTTTGAAATTTTTCATGAAAATTTTGAGATGAGTCTTAGAGGCGTTTGAGCTACAGATTTCTTTAAAACATGGTCCCAAACTACCAAAATTTTCGTGCTTTTCCATCTTTAGGTTCAATTAAGAAAGTTAAAAAAAATGAGTCAATTAACTTACCTACAAGCTCACTGTGTATAAAAACGATGGGCGGCTGGCCCGTTATAGTTTAGTCAAATCAGCGAGGGTTGAGCAAGTTGAAAGCCTGCCAGACCAAGTTGCCTGGGCTAACAATTTTTGGGGGTCACGTGCTTCTTTATAGACGAAAAATGTGCCTAAAAGATGCCTCTTATTTGCCTTTCCTATTTGAAGTGTTTCTTTTATTAACTTATGAGATCTAGAATTGAATGGAAGCTTAGATACATTTTGCAAAACTTGATGGAAGTTGTTTCCAAAAGTCCAGCGGAACTTTTTAACAACTGTGTACTTTGTTCGCTATACATACCAACCGATGGTGACCCTTCGGCCACCACGTATCATGATAAAGCTCCCCGTTTGCCTCCATACACATTCTTTTCAAATTGGACATTCCCCACTGAATCTAGAATGACTTTATTATCCGCTCTGCATAGCCCAGGATCTTCGTTATTGCCAAAAGTAATGGTCGGATTGTGATACTTGTGATCACCTGTTACGTGTTCCTCAAATGGAATTTAGGGATATTTATAGGTTTCAGTCATACAATTTTTCGTTTATACATAATAGCTTCTAGGGCGCCCCTCCACATGAGTGTTGTCCTGGAACCCACTAGGGGCCCTTCGAAGGGGCCCTTGACACCACACTGTTATTTAGAGGCTTCGCGTTCCCGTGGAGTCGTTTATACATTTCAAAATGAGACTCCCCTCTTGAACAGACTTTCGAGCCTGTTTGTGGGTTTGTGGTCTGCGATGATTTCATGATGAAAAACGTGGCCAACAAAGGAAAACAATTTAGAACCCCTGCTTTAGGGTATTAACTAATTATGAGTACGAGAATGAAGCGTTTGGCCATTACCAACATTGCTTAGGATCTACACTTGGGGGTGGACTAGAAAAATATATATCACAATTTTTATAAGCCTTATTCCCACTAACTAAAAAGGGGGAGGGGTGATCAGGGACGACAGATTATGCTAAGGTTTGTATTAAGTTTTCAGAATAGCCACTCATGCTGCCCATCAGGAATTGAATGTATTCCAGGTATGCCACTGAGGGAAGACCAACACCTCAGAGTTCCCTGGTCTTACAGGTCATGCACACACTAGTTGATTATTCTTTCTGCACCCGACTGGCCTAACTGTTTGCTTTGCCATCTGAATGAGGCAGAATGCCGTTTCTACAATGTGGTCAAACGGCAGGTGTAGAGCCACATTTAGAGCAAATTTGATAACGCTTCGCCAAAGACGAACGAGGAAACTACAGGTTGCATGTTGCACAAACCCATTTCTAGAAGGAAGGCCAGTTTCATTGCAGTCCCTTAATTGCGTCTCACAGGTCATGTACACACTAGTTGAGCATACTTTCTGTCCTTTTAAATTTACACTTCTTTCAAAGTTATAGACAGTCGGTAAAACATATTTAGAGAAATGAAGAAAATATTTTAAGTCCCATCTTACCTCTATGGCACGTACCTTTCACAATGCTTCAGAACATAAATTTGGGATTATCAAGGTAAGCACAGGGGTCATGTTTCATAAATTTAAAAAATTAGTCACAAAATTGTTGTCACATGATTTAAAAGAGCCATTCATATAATAGGATACCTAGATTTAGAAATTCGAGTGAAGTAATTCAATTTTTCTCTTGTGCTTTTGATTTATCTTACATGAGAATGTCTTCAGCTTGCCGACAAGCACCCTTTTACTTACGAACCACAACGTAATTTGACACACCTATAACTTTCATCAGCTGCAGTTTAAACGGCTATTTCAACCACCTTTCCATAATATTATGATGTTATGCAATAAAAAATCCGTTCGAAGACGTTGTAGTTATCTTTTAAGTCACCCGTAGCAGTAGAGTAATATAGAATTTATTGGTGGCAGGTTCAAGATTGAACTGGGTTTCTGAAATTAATCGTTTGTACAGTATTATTACGCTTTTGCCTCATATTTAAAGGGAGAGGCGTTTTTTTTCTTTTAAATATTGGTAATTGTTAGTTATCCTTCTTTTCGGGTCTTCATGGCTCATCGATATTTAGCTGAATGCCCTACGGGCACCAATATTAGCGTCACCCCATGCCAAGCTATGCAAGGTGCTTTTACTGTAATATCAACAAATTCTACCACATATTATAAGGGACAGTATGCCTCGTGTCCGCTGCGAAGAAACATTTTCGCATGCCATTTGTGGTTACCACTTGCCTTGAAATAACGCTTTACAGAGAAAGAGAGGGACATTTAACGACGTACAAACTACAAACTGACAAACTACATCGGTAAAGTAGGCTATACAGTTACTTTTAAAGAATCGTTTTGAACTTTTGTCCTCGTTAAGCAAAGCAGACCTTATTATGCAGGGTGTTAGTCTATTTCGTTCCGACTCTCGGGACACTTTTTTGTATTTTAATGTCTCATATTGTCACAACTTTTGGTGAGTTTGCAAACTGAGTCAATAATACCCGGTCGATAAAATGATACAAGAGGGGTTCGATGTGACTGTGGCGAACTAATATTTCTATTCAAGTGCCTTCAAGGACACAATAACCTAAATAACCTAAGAAAAAAGCATAGATGATGAAACATATGCTGTCATCCATCACACTCATAATACCAAACCGATGGCCAACAAACAGGTGTCAAGCAAAAATACTCGTGCCCGCGATTATAAAACGAAATTTGTAATTTTGGCCAATGACCTCTTTAGGATAATGCGCAATGTTTCCCTTTGATCTATCGGAGACTGAGAGAAAGCTTCCTATTCAAGACTACATATACAGTCTCCAAATTAGTGGTTACTCTAAGACTGAACGCTTTAAGATATATGCCAGAGCAAAAATTCGATATGATTATACAGAAACCGAGTACCTAAGAAGGAGAGCCCCCATGTATAGACTAAAATTTTGGCAACAGTCCCAAAGGATTAAGGACAAATTCAGTAACAAGAATAACTGGTTTCGTAAGGGTATTGATAATGCTGAGACCGTGATGTTTGTTGAAAATACACCCAACAGTGATTTAAAAAGGGAAATAGTAGGATCTTGAAAAGAACTGGTTTAAAAGTAAAAGCAGTAGAAAAGTCTGGTATCCGTCTTAATCAGATTCTTTGTAAATTGGCAAACCCGTTCAATACAAAAGGAATATGTTTAGATGAGAATAGTGTGTTATGTAAATTCAGTCCAGGCACATGCCAGAAGAAAGAGTCAGTTTATTGCATAGAATGTGCCCAGTGCAAAGGAGAATTTAAGTAACTATGTAGGGGAGAATTCTAGGAGTTTGAGACAGAGACTTTTGGAACATTTTAAAAGTATAGATGATACCTATTCAGTGTTCTATAATCATAAAGTAAATATTCACGGAGGACAAGACTTAAAGTTTAATGTTAATATAATCAATTCTCCCACTGGGGACCCTATGCGCGGCCAGGTAGCAGAAGGTGTCTGCATTGATGAATTTAAACCCTTACTAAACAGAAAAGAAGAATGGTCCACTGGAAGACTCATTGTCAGAACCATGACTACCCTGCCAAGTCTAGAAGTGTTACATGCCAAATAGATTCCAACTGTATTAGCCTGCTAACCCAAGGATTAGATTTGGTTGGCTTGGCGTGAATCATACCTTAAATAAGTTCAAGTAGGCCTACTGCGGTATAGTAACAAGCTATATATGTCTATGTATGTGCTTCTGACTGTCAGTTTAACTTAACTAAACTGAAGAAGATCTAGAAGAGGATTGAAAATTTTTTAATATAAGATGAAACTACAACTCTTCCTGTGTTCCTTATTATTTTTACAAGAGTCAAGATGGCTGAAATAAAGCTTACTATTACAATCAAAGTAAAAATGAACACTGTAAGTTCAAAAACTCTACTTCTTCTTATGCACAAGTTAAAATAAATCACACCAACTATAATAAATCACCCCAAATACTTTAGCATGTTTTTATTCTTCCTTGCAATAGCTTGTAGGAGTTATGAATTCGTAGGCACTGGTTGCTGCACTTCAAGCCCTCACCCCATTATAACTTAAGTAAAGTTCTTACCTTCTCTTCATAAATAATTCACCGATCATCCCAGTGGCCTTTGCTTTGAAACATTTTCAACAGTTCAAAGTCATTATTTAATTCCCTATTTAATTAGGAAAGAATTCTAGGACACCTTATGCTTGACTTTGAGCTCAATTCTTTCCACAAAATTAAATTTAACAAACATTGAAAAGTTATGAAACTTTATGAAAACTTTCATTAGTCTACAAAATGTATGTAGATAAATGTTGAATTAGCTACAAAAACGAAATCAAAATATTTAAACTAAGGCTTTTAAATTCAACTGTCAGTATTCGTCGCCATTCAAAATCATAGTATTCTCCCTCAATATAAATTCCTTTTTAAGTCGAAATCATTTGCGCCTTTTTGTTGATACGTTACGTCCGTGAAAATATTCTCTTGATTAAACATGTGTAATCTTCCTGTTCAGCTTAGAACTTGCAAATGTGGATGACGAATATGTTCCTTTATTATAATTTATCATTAATATCAGTTCGGCAATGGTGAAATTAGTCCAAGTACAGTCTAGTCAAGTTTTTGAAGAAGTGCGGCACAGGATATCAGAAAAAAAAAAGCTGATTTTAGTGTCTCAAGTTGGCCGGATTTTCATTTCTGCGTATTTGTTGCAATTGGTCCCTGGGAGATAATACATATAAATGCAAGGATAAGACGTGGATCGTGGACCGTTCAGGTTAGAATAAAAGCAATTATTGTACCACCAGGCACCGCGATAAGACACAGCACAGTTACTGCTATAAGGATCGTTGTCCTGGTCGTGAGTAGAGAATTGTTGGTTGAGATGATACGACAAAGCATAACCAGCCGACGAATGGCTGCGGCCACGTTCGTCTGTGAAAATTAAATGAGACATACAGTTGTTTCTTACAAATATGTAAATTTAAATAAATTAAAATAGTTTTTAACACTTTTTCTACCTTTAATGCATTAATAATGGGATAAAAATTATTATTTAAGGTGTTCTTAAAGTAGTAGATGTATATGTTACATCTGCATTAATGGTTTTTAATTACACAATTGGCCCTCCAATCTGGGCATGAGGCCATCAAGCCTTTAAATTTGGTAGTCATACTTTGAAAAGCATGTTTAGTAGCTAAAGAATGGTTTAGGCGCGGGAAAAATCTGTGTAGTACCTAACGTTATGAGAAAGGGTTTTACCAATTAAGATAACCTTTTGTTCGGGATTATATCGGTGAAGTGTTTCATTATTTTTTAATGCACAAGAAACTCCCAGCTCATTTTAATTTTTAAACTCCTTTGTAAACTTTGATGAAAGATATTCCATCTACAATACCAATTCGTACTTCATTGTAGCCCTTTAAAGCTGTGAAAATGAGTACTTTGATTTATGTCAGTGATTTAGCCCGTGGTTCTATTAGCTTTATTATACATGAAAATTTGGAAGTTTGAGTCGGCTTTTACCGTTACTTGACTACCATTTGCAAAATACGTACAGTGCGTTCACTTGCTTTTTCTTATACTGCTTTCACAGCAGGAGAATGACGTCATCAAAGTTAATAAACATTCTAGGAAGACTATAGGTGGTTAGAGTTTTCAGTCTAATATAGATATATAGTTATACCAAGGGCTAGTCTCCTTCAGTACTTGTGCCTAATTACTATTTCAAACAATAATGGCAACATCTTATGGCCTCAGTCATATCTAACCTTTAATTGCTGATTTTGTTTTGTTGTTAACACTTTGTTCTTACTTTTTATCAAATGGTTAGCAATGAGACTTTCCATAAAATAGACGCGCAGAAAATTGTCGCAATGAAGTTTCAGTATGCGTATGTTTTACAGAGTACGACTAACTAAGGACTGAAAGAATTTCCTTAGAGAGAACAAATTAAGCACTACTTAACGTGCAAAATAAGTGACCACTTCAAAGAAGATGATCAGAATACAAGGAACACCAGATTATGAAAACAAATTTCATTTTTATATCAATATTTAATACGTCCTAATGTTCGGATTTGGTCGACATTTCAATTCATATTTTATCTGTGGTCTTATGATATTAGCAGGTAAAGATGTCGCATTTTTTACCAAATAAGAGCTTAAACTCAGCCGATATCTGGGGATTGTGGAACATACTCTTGGGTTCCTTCATCATTTTACAGTTTTCTAGCTAGAATGTGCAAATTTTGAATTTACTTATTTCCTATCCACTTAAAGTGACGTCAAAACAGATTAAAAAACAAGTAAAATAAAGCATAGATTATCAATGAACGGAAGTAAAATCCCTTTTACTCCATGTTTACTTTATGTCACTAATGTAATGACTCATTTTGCCAATATATTGACAGACCTATATCGAAACAGCATAAAAAACTCATCACAAAATGCCTAACGAGGATGAATACATCTACGTTGTCCCACACATCAGTGTAGTTTGAGTGTTGATATGTTTATAATAAATGTTCGAGAGTATTTTCTAAATTCGTTCATGCATATCGCTATTTTTAGCATCAAAGGATATTTCTGGGGGTGGAACTTCTAGTTTTTTTTTAAATGACTAAAAAATATATACAGTAAAGATAACTTAACAAACCTGCAGTTCCATCGTATGTGCCAAGCATAGAGAGTCGGTAATTATCAGCTTCATTATTTATTCGGAAGAAATCAAAAGTAGCGTAGTATGGTGAGTTGTCAAAATTTATCAGGTCAATCCTTAGTGTGTATTGCTTTTGGTTTGTCAGGTAATAAAGTTTCTCATTTCCAAGCCAGTGTTCGTGATCCAGAGAACCAAATCCAATTCTGTAAGTGGTCCAGTTCTGGTAGAAATCAAATGTACCATCTTCTCGATGTTGAAAAACCTGTACCATGAAGGAACAAAAAAAATGTAGTTAAGCCTACACATTTAACAGGCACGAGTTTTTTGTACATAATATAAGGGAAGTTTCAAAACTTCGTAAGAAAGAAAGTCTCTCAAACTATAATTAAGGTCCACCTTTATTTGTGGCAATCGTTCAGTGTTAGTACCTCTATTATTATTTGAGACTAACTTTGAAAGGCTTTTGTAAGCTTATCGACTTTGTCCGTTAACCTCAACATACACAAAATTGATTAACAGGTTGTGATTAACTTTCAGGCAATTTCCCCCGTGTTAATCCATTAGATGGTTGTTTCTACTGTGATTGCACTGAAACAGTTATGTTGTAAGTTGTGAAATCAGGGAAAAAAGGAAACATTCGATTTGATATGCATTCCACTTCCAAAATAGGGGGTTGTTTCCCTGTTGCCCGCCTGTTAACGCCCATGAAACACCGTTTGATTACACTGCATTATACATTCACGAAACTATAAAAGTTGTACATGCAGAAAAAGTTGCAAATGGAAATTACCGTCCAACCACCTCCATCAGCCATGTTGCAATAAACTTCAAAAGGCAGTCCTGGCCAGTTCGTTGGTTTTATGTTATAAATACCACTGGGTCTATTATTATCATCATCGTAAACTTTAAGACAATCAACATCATCAGTGTAACATTGCCATGCGTTGTTTCGTTTATCACAGACTGCATTGGCTCTGCACGTGTAGGTGTTATCCCATAGGAGTTGGCCGTTCCGACATTCAGCTCGACTTGCACAATCAGCGCTCACATAAGATCGGCCTTCCTAGAATCACCAAAAGAAAACAAGGAAGATGAAGAACCAGTATTGACATTTTTAGGCAAGTCGAAAAGTCATTTCCAGGAGGAGATTAAGTCAATACCGTATGGTTAGAGACCAAGCGATTTCTTTGAGAAATATTATTTAAATCTTCGATGTATAAATTAAAGTATTAACAACGAGAGTGATTGGCTATTGGCTATCATGGCGTAGGACTTATTATCCTTCGATTTCAGGATGGAATCCTCATGTCTGGTTCATTGAGTTTTTGGACAAGATGCTACATTTCCATTGCCTTTCACCACTCATGACTTTAATGGGTACGGTAGTAACTTGTCATTAGAACGACTTATTACTACAGGATACAAAGATTAATTCTAGGATAAGTTATCGCTGACGTATGGGTAATATTCGTGAAGCGAGATACCTGGATTCTATATACCTTTGAATAGATTAACCATGTTCTAAATTTAAAAACCGAATACCTGTAAATAGATTTCCTAGCATCCATATTTCTTAGGTACCAATTCACTTACCGGAATATTTATGCCGTTCACTTCACATCTTGTACATTCAGCTGAAAGAACGCAATCCTCCCCTTTCAGGTAGAAACCTTCAGCGCATACACAAGTATGAACGTCACACGTGTTGACACATCCACTTGGATTTGCACACGTTTTTTGACAGCTACAGTCTCCTGGGACCATGTTTCCGGGACACGAAGGCATACATTCGTCTAAAGGATACAAAAATGACTATTATTAGCCGAAAAAGCGTACATGGCCAATGTGGACATTTCAAGACATTGACATTATAACCTTACCTGCATTTCCAGAATATTGCCCTAACTTAGTGACGGTGAAGTTGCCAAAGTCGTCAGTAATACGAAATAGGTCGTAGCTGGCGTAGCATGATGAACCATTTTCAAATGAGATGTTTATATATAGTTCGTAATTCTTTTGACTCGTTAAATACGAAAGTTTCTCATTTCCAATCCAGTATTCTTGCGACAAAAATCCAAATCCATTCTTGTAATCATCCCACTCTCGTTTAAAAACCAACCCTCCGTCGTACTTGCGACGTAACAAGACCTGTGGTAGTGCAAAATGAATTGAAAAGGAAGTACAATAAAAATGAGATATAATGTTAATGTGTTGCGTCTGCTAGTTTCTTTTCCTATAACAACCGTAACAAACTTAGTCTTTCCGGATGACTCTCGCACATCTAAAGAAAAAATATCTTTTCTTTTTTCAGTTTTGTTAGCCCAGCACAGTTTGACAATGTGACAACTTTTGATAATAGTGCAGAGAGTAAATATAACATAGCATATGAAAAGTACAAAAAAGGGCATTGATTGGTCTGTGCATATAGGCCATATTTTTGGAAAGAAAATGGTTGTCACTTCTTACCGTCCATGCCTCAGAGTCCTCGTTGTCACAAAAAACTTCAAACGGTTCAGGATATCCGTCTGGTTTGATTAGATATACACCACTTGAAATATCAGAAGAACATTGATCCTGGACCTCTGAACAATCTCTTGGATATTCAGGCCTTTGGTAGAAGAAGTACGAACCTGGAGAGGGGTGTTTGAAATAATTCACTTGTGATGCTTCTACAGACAGTAACACCTAACTAATGATATATCGTGTAAATCAGCCCTTACAATCATATGTACAACAGAGCAAAAAGTATTCATATTTAGAAAATTTTTATGATTTTCACTACCGCCCTCTCAGAAGAGTTGAGTTTAATATAAAATCCAGAAGTAAAAATAATTTTCACATAATTTGATATTACCTTCTTTTTGCTTAACTGATCAAGAACAGGACAACTTACACATTATTTATGTGTAATTTTACTGTACTGCATAGGACATGTGTAAATGGTACAGTACAGGTATTATGTATAATTATATTTCCTCAAAAGGTTTCAAGTTCAAATTTTAATCAAAGTGTAATGAAAAATTTATGTGTGTATAGAGAACAAAAAATACAGTTAGTTTTTTTTTCCTTTCCTTTTCTCACAGATTGGATTAAAGTGGTTATGTCCTTACACGTTTATTTATCTTATGGAATTACAACGTTGATTGGAAGTTACATTGGAAGCTTACCATGAATATCGTTGCTATGTGAGTCTCGGTTTTGCTAGGAGAAAAAAAAAAGAAGTAAATTACACATATAACAATACATATGAATCTACTTAATACCATACTCTTTCAAAAAGATCCACCAACATAAATTACCACATATTAAAATCTGCTCGTGAAATACTTCATCATTTCTGATATATTGTTTAACGTGTTGGAAGACTAATTAAACTCTCAACTTTATATACATATCTTGACACCCATATAAAATGTTTGCACTTAAATTCGCCTGTTTAACTAATCATGAGATGAGAACCCTACTCAAATTTGAGTCGAAAGGGCACTGGAACAAAATCTTGTCATATTTTGAATATATTTTATTCATTTGAACAGGGTATGGTTAAGTTTGAACCGAAAGCAGTTACATGTTTGATTTAATTTGGTTAAGTGATCACTTGAACACTTCCCGAATTGAATGTATGTATGGAACGTAACAATATTTTGTTTTATCTCAATTAGGAGTCTGACTGCCGATCTTTCCTTTGCAAGGTTGTCAAGTTAATGGACACGCACTTGAACACGGTGTTAGAAAATACGAAAATTTAATGAGACAATGTGAGATGTGTAGTATACATATACTTAGATGTTGTTTCTGTTTTAAGCAGACACATCCGCATTATGACAAGTAGTAAATATGACTTGAGATTTTTAAGTGTTTTTTTTTCCAAACAATATTCATATGTAGCAAATCAAACAGTCTGTCATACAGAAACTATTCAAGTCAATTTAAACACTATTTTGTCATCAGTCCCCAAAGATGTTGAATTTGCAATACGATTCCCATGAAGTACTTGCGACAATATATCTTACTCAAAGCACGGTGTTGGAGTTTGGTTATACCTCCCTATTTAAACAAATGACACTCATTTGCAGATCTCTGATATCTTGACAGTTTACAGCAATCATCTGCTTCAAATTTGTAAGTTCTTTAAGGGTGTCTCCCCGCCGGGCTTGGATTAGCAGGCTACATTTCCTCCTACTTAAAGTTTTTCTTCCAGAGATTACCATTTGACTTTGCCCTGGAAGGACCAAATGTTACCAAAGAAAATTCTAAAATCCAGAGGCTTAAGGGTCTCAGAATCCACCCTCTTTGTCTTAGGAGTCAGCAACCGCACGCTTATAAAACTCAGTGATGATAATCTGCAGCTAAATAAGATACTTCAAGTTACAAATTAATTTCACAGTTGCATTAATCAAGAATTAAAGAAAAAATAGCTTTTATCGGTAATAATAAAATCATAAAGTCTCCCAATACTTACAGAAAATGGTTTGAATTTCGCACAATGTGACACATAAAAAATAGTTGTGCAGGTTGTATCATGTGATACTTTAAATATTTCAACCATTAAAGTATTTCTTAGGTACGAATGATTAATTTTCTTCCTGTGTAAACATTATTCCTATGAACTTTAGTTACCCAATATCATTATTTTTCCTTGTCCATATCATAATTATAAGGAGTGGAAACTGTCTGTCCCACAAATTCAATATTAACATTTTTTAAAACTTAACAGTGGAGAAGCTTTTGATTTTGATTTTAACGTAGTTATACATTAATATTTGTTTTCTGACTTGTGTCAGTATGGTTAAAAGCCGTCGACAATACTCTTACAACAGCTCTTATGAAATCGTTTAGTTATAAACAATTCAAGTCAGGTTGATTTCCCATCTAGCAAGTTATAACTTTTTCATGTCATTTATAGATGAGCACGTAGAAATGAAGTAAACGGTTTGTTAAAAAAAAAAAAAACGTAATTCTTAAACCTTTTGATTTTTAATAATGAGGGGTAAGTGTGCCACCTACTCTTTGAGACAAGTTTCTACTACGGTGCCAGCTACCGGAGAAAATATCCACAAGTAGATACAATAAAAAATAATTGAAGCCTTTACTTTACGAGGTGTTTAACATATGGTCACAAATTCCATTTCTTATGATAGGAAAAGTTCTACGACATAGCATATTAAGTTGCTAACACCAAATTATAATATGTTAAGTAGACATTGGAACGTAAAAGAGTTTAATGCACATTACACACACACATATATATATATATATATAACTATAGTTTGCATTCGTTTTAGACTTACAAAATAAATCTTCATATTTGTTTCACTAACTTAACTTTAAAAATAATTATCAGCTCCTGTAAGAATTTTTCGATTTGCCTATTGATTCATAATTCTAAACAAACGACCTAAGACGTTGCCTTTTGTCGTTATCTTTGAAAAATTCAAATGAATACTTATCTATATTTATTTTTACAGAAGGGAATAGCGATTTTGTACTTGTATGCATCATTTATACGCACGGTTGACTCCATGGTTATTGTTGTAATGTCTTCAAAAGCAATTCACGATTACACTCAATTTGCACAAAGTTTTTTTTTTGACCAGTTTAACCAATTAAGTATTTCAAGGCAATATGTACTTGACCGCATACTCAACACGAAGTTCGAACCAAGCTGTACACGCAGGCTTAAGGGTGAGCATTATCCGATATTCGCCAGTCGATTTTATTCACTGGAATCAAAGGGTACTTTTGAGATATTTTAGGAGTAAGCTACTTCACCCATTTTCCAACAAGTCTTTATGAATTGGTTTGGATCATTAGAAACATCAATGAATTAAAGGCTTTTATCTACTTTTTGCGGCAGTGTTGGTTACAACTTCACTCAAAGTTAATGCTTTGATTTATATGGAATGCAAAACCACCTCAATCCCAGTTCTTTTTAAGGGGGGATTTCTTAATTCTTCACTGTCTGTCTTCATAGACGTCCTTCCAATTTATATGACATCATGACACACTTTGCTTTATGTATTGAAGGGCTTCATCTCCCAGGGCGTAAAAAAAATAGCAAAACGCATCTATACAAGCCTCTGAACGAGTTTAGTATCATCATTTAATTAAGTTATCATCCGTTCAAGATAATTATGTTGTTTTGATTCAGTTTAGAAAATATCTAAAATGCAGATATAATCACGGATAAGTCGAAGTAAGAAATTATGACCTAGGCACATTATGGTAAGGCCCAGAACAGTACTGAAAACAGAATCAACACATTCTGAACTAAGACTCAGTGAAACATTCATTAAAAATTATCGCAAAATACGGATACAAGTAGACAGATATTGGTCTTTAGCAGATATGCGGTTTATAGAATGCATGGGATGACAGCAAGAATCAAAGGCATAATTTCTCCTCTAGGAGATGTATTTATTTGATTGTCATTTGGACTTGTATTTTTTATTGTCTGAAGTTTGTATTTTTTACAGTTTAATTTTTTAAGTTTAATTTTTACACAAAAGGAACACGGTTACACGTAGACAGAAATGGTTTTTGGAAACACTTGGTGAACATTCCGACCTCTAAGTTAAGGGCTGTATGTTACGGAAAAAATGTCGTTTTTAGCAGGTATGCGGTTTCTAGAAAGCATCGGAGGACAGCGAGACTCAACGGCATAATTTCTCCTTTAGGATATGTATTTGTATGACTTCGACTGGACTTGTATTTTTATTGCCCATAGTTTGTATTTATTTATTGTAGCGTTACAAGACTTATTTGCCAAAGTTTAATTTTTTTAAACAAAAACTAAAATGTTTCGTTAGGACATAAAGAACAGCCTTTGGGGAATTTAGTTTCAAATTTCTTAGTTTTCTGTATTTAGTTAGCCAAGTTATTAATTCTACAAGTTTAAATTAATTTCTAAAAGTTTGTACCTTCAACCTAAAATGAAAGAAGAATGTTAGCGACCCCCACAGTACAGAACCAATGAGACCTTAATAGCAAAATGAATTTGAAAATAAACTTTTGAAGCATTGCAACTTACCATTTGCTGAGCCTGTAACCTGCTTGCTGTCCAACACAAAACTATAACCTGAGTTAAGTGACATAAATAGCAATACATCTTGGCGTTTTACTACTCACGTTCGCTTTACTTCTGGAGTAATGTTTGAAGATTCTTTGCTATCTGATAGAGAACCAATGATTAACAAATCGACGGTAGACAAGAAATAAACGCAAGTGCAAATGAAATGAATTCTTCACTATATACTTTGGTGGTTGTCCTGCAAAAGTTTGCAACGCGGGATCTTACTACGTTCTTTTCTAGTTATCCGTAACAGGATTCAAATTACACGTCGTAGGTATAGAAGCATTGCAAAGATTTGACATGTCGACTTAACTTGTAAGAGGGTATGTCTGTGATGACAAATAATTGGAAAAACTCCAAAGAATTTGGGAAATGACGGAAATTGATTTTGTTTTTTGTTTTTTGTTTATTTTCTGTGCACTGATGTCATTACTGATATGTGCGATACATGTAAAATGTAAAAAGAGGTTATTTTTGTCCTCCCATAACTTTGTAAATAACACTTAGTTCAGACATCATCGTAAAGAAAGCAAACAAACAATTGAAACCCCCAAACCTCCAAAATAGTACAATCGTTTTGGTAGTGTATGCAAACCTAGTCTTTTATGTAGACTCGGTCACAATTTCTACTATGACGCAGCTTGTGGAGATCGTAGAATTTAGGTTGGTGGTCCAGCCATCATCTTCAAATAAATTTCTACTACTGTGATTAGATTATTTCTATGTACTTGATCCAAATGTGACCCGTAAAACCGTGCTTAGCAACTGAGCACTTACTTTTTCCCACATTATCAACATGATGAAAGTTTCAATTTGTTTGACAATGACTGAAAATGAAACTCCAGTTCCATATCAATCATAGTTGCAGACTCCACTCATACTGGTTGAAATCGAGTCGACCTCCAGTCGCTACTTTTGTGAATTGTGACTAGAATTGTAAGTACTAGCAAGGATATGCAAATGACTTGGACTTTAAAAATGACTTGTTACTTGACTTAGACTTGCCGTTAGTGATTTTCTACCGACACAAGTCATAAGTGACCCTGTAGATGTTACGATAGCCATTGGCAATTTGCGTAAATCACCAAATATATCAAGACTGTACTATCGGTTGTTGATTCTAGACTAACCTGACTAGGCTAAGTTGTGAAAATCTTCCTGATAATCTGAGTCTGGTTGGTAAATAAGAACAAAAACAACCATCTCTCGTTTATGTCCTCTTGCTCGGATGAGCCGTAAAACCTCATCTAACTAACTAACAAAATCTTGCTCGCCGCGGATGGCCCTAGATATCTCTGCTAGTCGCGAGTTCAGTCATGAAGAAGTTCATAATGACACCCTAAGTCGCAAAGTAGGGTACAATATGCTATCTAATCTAGTATATTTTAAAAGGAACAGTTAGTTCATGTAAAATAGATCCTGTTTATTCTTTTCCGACAAAACAGACCTGATTGCAAAGCTATTGTACTCATTGACGCTTTCCAGGGCACCCATGCACATGGCCGTAGGCGGCGAGGGCAGTGAGGGACAGCTTCCCCTCCACGCCGTACCTCTCGAAATGTTTAACGCCGCTTTCCAAAACTTCGAGCTATCTAAACTTCAGAGATAGTTAATAGATTGCTCAGATGCAACCTAAAAGACACGGAAAGTGCAGCTTCCTGTAAAATGGAACATTGTTTAGCTACTTTGGAGGAGGCGAAGGGGATTTTCTCATACTATTCTTTTAGACATTCGCTAAAAACGTCTTGAAAATGCACGTTCCTCCTTGCCCTTCGCGTCCATCCATCTGAAGTGCTTAATATTCCATTATAACTTCCTGTTTGACAGTTTTGATGAGATTAGTTTTCTAATGACTGTTACGGGATTGAAGGCAAACAAATCGAATCCTGGAAAAAAATTTTAAGGTTACCAGTACACGAGTATAAGATAGGTAGAATATCGGAAGTGTAGTATTATTAACTATGTATAGATCTATATCTACCTTTCCTGTAAACGATGTGAATATGTAGAAGGATAACAAAAAATAAAAATTTGATCCTAAAATCCGAAGGTGTCAGATTAAGCATAGATTAACTTATCTTAACTTGGTCGGCCGTAGAAAATTGTCACCCGGGTCTAGTCGCCGATGGAAAATTTGTAGTGGAGCGTGAAGCATAATAACGGAGACTCCTGAAGGTGACTCGCGTATAAGACTATAGAGAGTAATGAGACGAAATGAATACCCAGATGTCCACAACAGTGAGAAAATTGTTAGAATGAGTATAAGATGTCGGAAGGACTGGCGTGTGCATAAAATTGACAGAACACTAGTAGGAGTAACGTTGAAAGTTTAAGTGTGAAGTACCCAGATGCCACTGGAACAAAGCCACTGTAAATCACGTAGAGCATAGAATTACAGAAAGTGGATGTGAATACAACTGGAATCAGTCTCCGGGAATACACAAGGAGGAACAGAAAGAAGATATTAATAATGAAAGAGTAACGATGATTTAACATAACGTGGAATAAACTGTATAAACTGTATATGATGTGAGAGGAGAGGTGTGTAGAATTCTGCTCACAGGGTAACTTGACCTCCTTGCTATATAGCTATCTTAGAAAACCCTGGTCCGCGATGGATGCTCTTGCTCCAGTACGTTGGTAACCTAGGCTTGAGAAGCCATTGGACACAGGGGCAATCCAATGGGCATGACTTGGTTATATTTGTATAGCGTACGCTACTTGTATACACTGAATGAAATACAATACAATCGTGGGATAGAAATAAGCATGGCCCATGCGAAGATGATCTCCAGAAATGATGGCCGTGAGAGTTGGCAAGGAATAAGGAAAGTATGCCAACGAATTGGGAAGTGTACCCTTTACAACTGCTTTATTTTATTGACTTCTCAAGAAGCCTTCTTCAAAAGAACACATTTGTCAATAATTCTGTTAAAAAATCAGATTCTGTGGAAAATTTACATCTTTCTTGATTTAAAATTTGATTAAACATTGCGCAAAACTGGTGCACACTGAAGTTATTTTAATCAACGTTTTACCTCAGTTATATCCTTCCGCTATCAGAGTGAATTTGATCAGTGACAGTGGCGTAGCCAGAGGGGGACAGTCACACAAATTTTGGCCCCAAAAAAAAAAACTGTGAGCAAAAAAAAAAAAAAAAGACCGCGAGAGGGAGGGATTCAGGGGTGGCAACAGTGGGCAGGGTAGCCATATCCACCCATCGGGAAGGCTGACCCCCGTCGGGAAATTTTTACAGTTTTTTCTGGGATTCATAGTCGGTACGATAAAGTATGCAGTCCCCGACGGGGACTAGTCTCCCCGACGGTTTACCTGTTTTTACTCTCAAGAGGACAATTTCTCTAATAAGATCACAAAATTTTCGGCCCGCTACGCGCGCTAAAGAGTCCTTCCAGTCTCTTCAATACTTACATTCCACATAGCTATATATAGCATAAGTCCTGTCAACCTCTCCAAGTAACGGGTGGGCAGAGTACACAGGTTATGCAGAGGTCGAAAATTTCATCCCACATTACAAAGCCTAGTTGTTGTTCTCTTGTGTGTGTCATGCGGTAGGTCAGTTGGTGTGCGACCCAA
>WURT03309904.1:0-24726 GCA_009936505.3 Holothuria glaberrima
TTGCCCATATTGAGTAGATGATCCCTTGCATTTTTTGTTGAGGTCAAAGGTCATTTGGGGTCACCAGAGGTAAAAAGCTCAAAATATTGTAAACACTATACCTCAAGAAGGGTACCTGTGGGGGATCTCATACTTAGCATGTAGATTGCCTATATTGAGTAGATGATCCCTTCTGTTTTTAGTGGAAGTCAAAGGTCATTTGCGGTCACCAGTGGTCACAAGGTCAAAACCTTGTTAATAAGATATCTCCAGGAGGGTAACTGTGAGGAATCTCATACTTCGCATGGGATTCCTTATATTGAGTAGACGATACCTATTGTTTTTTGCAGAGGTCAAAGGTCATTTGGGGTCACCAGAGGTAAAATATCACATTCAACCAATGACTTAAAGAAATGGGACATCTTGTATAGGTGTCAAGTACCACATTTTTAGGTGAAATTATTATGGTTGTTATCCTTAATTCTGTCATTTTGAAAACCCGCATCAAATACCGCTTTTTAAATAGATATGCTTGAGCGTGCATGAGTTGTGAACGTATACTGTGTGTGTGGTTATCCATTGAAATACCTAGCCAATCTATTTCTTCAGAGCAATTTATTTAAGCTTGAATGTGTTTGTTATCACAAGATGTTTATTGTCCACAAAGCAGATTTTGTGCAACTTTGGAGAAACTTGGTAGATGAAGTAAATATTCACTGCTAACAACTTTGAAGACCATGTAGTAGTCACCAGAGATACAGGCAAAATTCACATTAGCTAAAAATTTTGGTATGGTATGCTCACGGCTCAGTTTCATTTCATTCAGCAAGGAACCAGTGTGCCCATTGGGCTTTTGTTTTGAGGGCCGGAGGTGAAAAATCATTTTAGGTCACAAGATTTCAAAAGGTTTTGACCTTATTAACATGATATCTCAAGAAGGATAAATGTGTGTTCTCATGTTTGCCATGTGGGGGACTCATGCTTGTTACAATATATCATATGGCAAGGAATCACTGAGCCTTCTGGCATTCTAGTGGATACCCTGGTAGTTCATAATAATGATTGCTCTCATTCCACGTCCATAGGTTTCAAATTTTCTTAGATCATTGAAAACGTGCTAGTTTTCTGATTTCCTTTTATCGCAGAGTTCCAAGTAACCGAATTTGTCTAGGTTGCCCCCATCCACTCATCCCTATATCACCCCTCCTCTTTTATTTCAATGTGCAATTTTCCGCTGATCCTTATCGAGTGCTTTGTTTCATTTGGGTCTTTGTGTAAAACAAATACTGTACGTCCAACAATTTCGTGTATAAAGTTGACCTCTGATTTGATATGTATATTGACAGATGCGTGGAAGGAGAGCCCAGTTACGTGTCGTGTATGCGCGCAGGAGCCGATGGATTTGAAGGTCACTACGACTTTACACCAGCTGCCTTATCGACTCTCACGGACTGCCAGAGCATCAAAGTTAACCCATTCCTGGGTCACGGTCAGCATTCCAACTGAGTACAGTATTCAAAAATTGACCCAATGCTGGTTAAACGACAGACGTTTTACTGGATAGACGGGTCACTTTGTGACAGGAATGAAATCATAGTTACTTTCACTAGACTGGTGGTAGAACACATTAATATGTGAAGGTTTTATTGTATAATTCAGGTAATATAGCAGGGACATTGTGGTTTAAACTTTCCCTTATCTTACCACAATCTGCTCGTAGTGCATCCTCATCCTTCGGTCTTCTTACTTCTGCATTCTTCAGCCTACCCCCCTCCCCCCCCATCATTGGCTAAATAATATCTCTGCTTTTCAATTCATGTTTGTCTTTTCTTAAATGTCTAAGTTACTGTGGTACAAATATGTTCTCTCTTCTCTTTACACAAGTTGTAAAAGTGATGTTAAGTTTCTTGGGACCTGCAGCAGTGGAACACCTAAATGTGCCGTCGGGAGTTGAATTATTCTTATTTAGACCGTATGTATGAGGCGTGTCTGCGGGTGGGGGAAGTAGGTCCCACCCTAAGCAAAGCAATGTCGATTCAAGGTGGAAAATTCTGATTTTTAAGAGGCCAATGCGCACTGTCTCAGAAGTATTTTTGTGACTGGCTAACGATAACCCTAATTCCTAAATAATCCCGAACCTTAACAAAGGATAAAATCGATACAATACAATACCATCAGCCAATCAGAAATATCTTACGAGACAGTGGGCATCAGCTATTTTTAGGCGAAATTCATGTCATGATTTGTTTACCGATTAAGGAAAAATTCTGGACTAACATTTTGTAAAATGCTTTCCATATGTCTTTTTCGTGACGTCACAAAGGTCAGTTGATAATTCTACGAAACCGAGCAGTAGACTCGTGTAACAATTGTTTGATTTGTTTCCAACTTTTTACATTTTTATCAACGTTGTACACCCATGCAACCCAAAAGTGTGTGTTTTCTTTAACCAGGCTGTTTCTGCACCATGTGAAGTTCAATTTTAGTAGAAAGTATAGCCTAAATCAATTTTTTGTAGCGCACGTGGTAATGTACATTTTGATACTATGTTTCTAAGACTGCAAAAAATTATCAGGCGCAATACTCTATGTATGACGTAGATTGATGACCTTGTGACGTCAAAGCCGCACGAAACCGAAACGAAGAGAAAGTGCTCCTTATTAGATACTCATGTCAGATATTATTTTTGTTTATTTGCAGTGTTAACTTAATAATCCATAATATGAATCGAAACTTTGTATATCAAATTTTAACGTTATTCATTTTACCATGTTCAGGGAATGAACAAAGATGGAATGAACAAAGATTGAATGAACAATGAGGGAATGACAAAGAGGGAATTAATAAAGAGGCTATGAACCTTATTCTTACAAAATTTTCGATGATGTTATCAACATGAAAGAATTTTGGAATTAAAGTTGACCCTAGTTCATGGGAACGGGGGTCCTGTCGGGCAGTGCATCCCTTTGGATGGTGAGCGATTTTTTCAGGGATACTCGTAAGGAAAAATATCAGGCCAGACGGAGTGGTCTCCATGAAATATTTGAGATCTTCGGTACGCTGTAACCCCCCCCCCCCACCTTCTCCACTCCCGCCTACTATGTACCTGCCGGATATTGTGTACGATTTTCCCGTTGGAAAACTCCCGGGGTCACTTATAAAAAGAAAAAAATGTGACGTATTTACATGGGTCTGTGCATCTGAGAATGTCTTTTTTGACAATTTTCGGATCTGCAAATGTTGGACATCAGGTGCGAGGTAATAACCCAAACCAAAACGTTTTTATTTTTTTTTAGTGACAAGAAAAAAATACCGCGAATACATGTCTTTCCATTACATTACATTTTAAAAAATAAAATTTGTCGGCCTGTAGGTCATTATAACAACAGTGCTAACAAGTGTGGATTTAAATTACAATAAACAAATCAAATAGCTGTCGAAGGTGACAGGGGAGTCGATTTAAGTCACTCCTTCTGTGAAATAAAAATCTTCCATCGATTAAGATAGACAGATTGCCCTTCGGGGTGGAACTTCATCTAGCTTCGACATGGTCGTTGTGGATCCAACTCGTGACTCGGTCATGTGTTAACTTTTATTCAGTGTTTGGGAAGTTATTCTTTACTATGTTCTGTAAAATGGTAAGAAAATCGAACGGAGTTGTCAACAATTGTACCTAAAGTGGTCACGATCTTATGCAAGTAGTCGTACCGGTCAATGTATCTCCGATCGCATTTTGGGCAGTGGCTCCCGTCGAATAAATACATACAGACTTGTCATGTACGTACGAACTGTTGGAGACTTGGTTTGGGTAGATACCAGTTTAACAATAGCCACTCCCACTCTTTGTAGGATTTTTTTTAAAGAATTTCAAGGGGGTCAAAGTAGAAGCTCGCCTTTACGTCTTCTTTGAGGCTATAAACACTACTGTTAATTAAAAAAGCCGACGGAATATCTACGGCATAACATTTTAACAGTGGTGTGTGAAAAACCAAAGAAGCCAAGTTAGTTGCGGAAAACAGTGTAAAAAGTTTTGTCTGCCCGTTAGCTGTTACGACCCAATGAAGTCTCTGTGCTTATCCTAGCACCAGGAAAAGTTTGAAAACGAACGCATTGCCAGTAATATCGGTTTTATTTACTCTAACTTGAAACCACTGTAGTCAATACGGGCACGAATCGGAATCTCGTCAAATGTTTGACTAAATATTGTTCAAATTGGATTAGATTTGATTAAACAATTATTTACGTTGGTTATATTTTAGTCAAGTCTAATCAAACATTTGACAAGATTCCGATTCATGCCACCTTGATTTTTCCTGTGTTAGGAGAGAACGTGCTAAGCTTCACGGCGTTGAACTGTTCGGGAACAATTAGCCTTTCTTCAACATTGACAAGGTATAAAGTGTTCGTGACTTTGTGTATCCTTACCTGGTAAGATATATTGATGTAAGACTGCATACGATTACCGTAATAAACGATAATCAGGCCCATCTATATCGATGTCGGTTATACCGACCTGTCATCAAATTCTAATTAAAATTTACATTCGGTTCCACCGTATATTTTATGGCCCTCATTCAAGAAGTGTGCTGTTTTGTCGCTGACTTGCATAACATATATTCAACAGTTTTCATCACATCTGCTCCGGTAAATCATACCCTTTCTCTGTTATATTCTAAGTGGTTTTGTCTTCCTGAGTGTACTTCTTCTTTCTGTGCGTGTATATTACGCCTAATACAATCAACATCGTGTTTCTCTCCTATCAAAGATTTGCTTTAAATTTTTGCTATCAGATTAGAAATGAATAAATTGACCACAATTTGAGACACACATTGATGTAATCGTTTAGTTTTATCTTTCTAGTTGTCTAGATCGGTTGCAATTACCCTCACCCCACCAGTTATTCCAAGCCTGATTAAATCTCTACAATTAGTCCGATTTGAAGCCCTTAGATATTTGCGGAAGCTTTCCAGAGGAACAAGCTACTTCTCTTTTAAAAGATATAAAAGCTTCACAGTGGGCATGTTGGAACTTACACTTTTTACTCATTTGTGTACTACATTAACTTTATTGAAATTTTGGAATATGAAATAGGAGCCTTCTAGAAGATCGTAGTTCTACCTCAAATTTTCACTCAAATACAAGATTTACCCCACCATTAGGATATAAGAATGTAGTAGTACTATTACTCAGTGACAGACAAACCTTCATTAATCACGTGTCAACAAACAACTGAAAGAGAGGAAAAAGCACAGGTTACTGCCTGAGTTATTCCCTGCTAAGGCCTACGCCTCTTAATGTTATGATTATAGGAACGAGCATATCCAATCGGTAACACTATTCTAATTCAATCTCGTCCCTGGTTCTCTTCATTATTGTTAAGCTCTGGGAGGGGCTCTGGGCTCCGCGCCTATACGGAGGCCTTTGCGGTCTGACGGTGCTTTTTGCGTCGTTGGGTTGGTGTGGTCTGGATCCCCTGATCCCTCTCCTGCCCAAATATTGACCGAAGTTTACCTTCTACACGTCTTGATTTTCAGTAAATCATTACACCTCGCTTGAAGAGAACCTGAATGCGTAGAAGTCAGAACCGATGTCAAGTCGCCTTACAGTGTGTTTAAAGACGAGACATGCTTACTTTTCTAATACTTTTTAGAAGACAAGGAATCGTCTTTTTTCTACAGGATGGATTGTAAACTGCGACCAATTAAATCTTCGATATCGATCCTGGAAAATAAAAAAATTGAAGAAAAAATAACATCAACGTTGATATCGCTAGAAAATTTCCAGAACATGAGATTTCAAAATAGAAAATGATTAGATGCAACTCTCAAGGCCCGGAAAGTGCCATTTTTAGCGATCTGGTAGGCATTTCGGCAAAATTTTCTTTGCTGCGCCAAACAATGCATGGTGGCGCTACGCTTAGATAGTTCGCATACAGGTTTCGCCCCCTGGCAAATTCCTGGCTACACCCCTGTAAAAGGCGCCAACATTTAGCAATCAAGCTCTTTTCTGGGAGTAAAAAGTTTCCCATGATTTGATCCTTTAAAAGTTTTGCTCACCCACCCCCCCCCCTTCAATTTTTTTTCTGCGGACGCCCATGGTCATCACTCCTACATTTGATACCAGAGTATTAGTAAATCATCTTTGATATCCCTTGACTACATGATCCTTATTTTCTTAACCCCAACCCTGATCATTATTTTGAGAAAAGCACTTTTGCATGTCTGTCTTGAAAAAAGGGCAACCTGGACGGCAGCTGATTTGTTAGGTTACGAAAACTTGACTGTGAAGGCATGAATTTTACATCTTAATTCAGACCTTTTCTCGACATTAAAGGGCATAAGCAGTCGCCCCAAACTTATTTTAAAACAACAGCTTATCTCATTTAATGTGTTTTATTTCTCTTCAGAGTATCTTTCATGGTATTTCAGGACTTAAATATTGCATACTCAATGTAAACCAAAGAGTAAGTACCTCCTCGTAAATTTCCCAATTTAGTAAGAAAAATATTGACAGATGATTTTCAAGAGCCATTCATGAAATAGGGTAGACTACTACACCGATCCAAATTGGGGCAACTGAATTTTCCCTTTATAGTATTCGATACCACTTGCTGTGACGTCATCAATTTGCCAATCAGGCTGACATAAGGACCCTGCCCAGTTCAGAAGTTACATAAATGTTACTAATACCCTCAAATTGTAAGGTCAGTTCCTACCCCCCTCAACTAATAGGCTTACCCATAATTAATTGATGTTAAAGATTTGCGAACTTTACTTACTCACTGGTGAGAGATTCACTGGTGAGAGATTATGTGAATAATCTTGGTGGCTATTCATGACGAACGTCAAGAGAAAGGAGTATGCCTTTAAAAAAGCCAACGCAATGAATGCTGGTGCTCTTTAAACCATTCTCTTGGCCAAAGAAATCTTCGTATTGATTAAAACCAATGGTATGAAAAATTGTTCTCACCTTGGAAAGGTTACTCCGATGGTTGTTTTGAAACTGATGACGTAATAACATCGAGAGGTCAATGGTTCCTTTTAATTATTCTGGGACAGATTGTATTCAATCAAATATCACGCCATCTTGGTTAGGTGATCACAACCCTGGTAAAAAAGTAAGCTCCTTCCTACTGGAGATAGATCACACCTTAGCTTTTGCTTACGTTTGGAGGAAGTCACCCACAAATTCGCAATACAATCATTTTTTCTAATACTGAATATTAAATCAATCGACATAAATGTTATATTGAATCATATCAAATCTGGAAACATGACGTCAGCGCAACTATGACGTCACCGTGTCTATGACGTCACTGTGTCACTTTCGCAGAATATCCATGGTTGAATTTTTGAGCAACAGAATAAAAATTGATTACCTCGCCTTTATTTCCAAGTTGTTCGGTCTGATGAAGTAAACGAATGTGGGGAAATTTTTAATATCCTTCCGACCACCCTCTTCACAAGATAATTCCCATTTTCACCGCAATACGGAGATTGGGAGTCAATTTCTGGAACAGTACATGGAGAAAAAGCGTAGAAATATACCCTTCATTCCATTTATAGCAACTGATAATTCGCATTCAATGGACGAAGGGTTCGGACATTAACTTAGGCCTCCTTTTCAGTAATTGTTGGGGTAGTTTATCTTAGTATACCGGTACTGGTGAAATGTGCTCGTTAGATTTTAAAAGATGACGTCATCACATGGTCAAGCCAAAGTGAAGTTGAAGCAAGCGCACGTGTCATCTTAACCCCACATAAAGGTAAAAAGAGGAATGAGAAAAACAATGCTTTACATCCTTTTCTAATTTTAAACCAATTTTCCCCACATGCCATGCTTTCGTATTGCACCAAATCCTCACATTTTGTTTTATGTGTCACATTCTTTTCTCGAGAAGATAATATCAGGCATGATATCATGTCACAGGGGTTTATTAGGAGCTGAGATATGAAATAAGGTTAGGGTTAGAAGTCTCGTTAGACATTATCATGCATTATATCATGTGAGGATTGGGTGCATGTTAACGCGAAGTCATGCGCTATACAGAGAACTCGCTACTGTATGAGATAATGAGATGCATGGAAATGTTTACAAGTTTTAGATTCCTCAAGTGAAATTAATATTCCTATCTATATATTTCAACGTCGAAGGAACTGATTCAAAAACAAAGAAAATTAAGTTTTTTTCATTATCCCCCGTTTGCTCCAGGTTGTTATGTCATGCTTTATTTCATGATGACGTTCACCAAGGACTTGCATGGAAGATTTATTAGAATTTTTAGAGCTAAATTCTCATACACATATAAAACATATACATATCTGTGGCTTAAACACCTTTCTTTCTGGCACCTTGAAAGAAAAACCTTCTCACCCAATTTTCCTCACCCCTCAGAAATCTCATTTGTTTACATAGAGGAGTTAATTCTTTTTGTACTGTTGCTGCTGCAGTTTACAATGTGTGTCAAATTAGTTTAACAGAAAATTTCATTCTTCATATATTCGATCTAGAATTTAAAGAAAGGTACCGTTCACCAGAAAATAACTAATACGTCTGAGGCTCTCTGTGATAATATACAACATAGTGATGTTTCGTTGCCGTTTGAACCCAGTAGAGAAAAATACATATTTTGTTCATCACAGTCAGACATCGGTACAAAAAGTAAACACCATGAGGAGACGATCACATAAAGCTGCTATGCAGGCTTGGCAGATTGAACAAGTTTTATTGTAGCTTATATTAAAGGTCTGGTGACATGCCACCAAAAGGGGCTGTTTCACTTGTCAGTTAAAGAATTAAGTCCTCCAATGTAAGATCCGTTGGAATTATTTCAATATCTTTTACCGTTCTCAAAATATACGTCGTCAAAGTTTGATGGTGTCTGAAGTAACTCATTGCCTGTGCAAAAATAATGATGTGGAGTGTTGTACAATTTAAATTTCTTTTGTAAACCCTGTATAAATTATATCTTAATTCCTGATCAGATAGTTTACTGTCTGGTGAGTGATGTCACTATTTCTCAAGGGATCAATTTCAACTTTCATAATAAGACCCTCAGGTGATAACAATGCTATAAGAGATGAAAAAAGCTAACATTAGCCATATATGGTATGCCCATCTTTCGATGTCACATATTTGCATATTTAGCTCATGTTTATTCATGATACAAGTGTGAATAGAAGTTATCATGTCAAACAGTTAATAATTGATGGATTTTAAGAGAAGGTGAGGCTTTATTGATCTAACTATATAATTTTCATGTCACCAGACCTTTAACAATAGATCTTTCTTGGGGGTAAGAATGATTTACAGTGATGTAACTTTTCAATAGCGACATCTCCCTGATGACCGACACCAATGAGTTTTGGTCTGTCTTATGTGTGCATCTCTTTTAACCTCATTGCTTTAAATATCCTACCTACGTTATGTACCGCAGCATTTGCTTTGTCGTCCAATGTGGAGAAAAATGTGGTACTGACGTCATCTCCATGTCCTCCATTGGAGATTTGGATGACATCGCCACTCTAATAAATTTGGGACGACATCGCAGCTCTATAAAACTTGCAGCATACCATTCTTAAATCGGTCAAGTGCATACCCACGCTTTGAGTAATATTTCGTTGGTTACCGTGCCTGAAAGGCAAACACTCATCACCCCAAAGTATATTTTTAGTATGGCGATATCAAAATTATCGGTTGGTGAGTACTCTTTGATTGACATCAAAGTTTGAAAATTCTAAATGTGCAGAGCAGCTCGTATTCCACACAATGCAGAGAGAGTGTTTGGGATTACACATCATAGCCTTGTATGCTCACCAGGACATGACCTTAAGCAATAAAATAGATTTGTGTCTGCAGAAGAGGGAGCTTTATACAGTCATGGGAGGAGTTTAACAAGTTGCTTAATTGGGAAATTGGTACTGTCTTGGACGACGAGAACTGCTTTTTAAACCGTGCGGAGTTTCAAAGTTTCCAAAAATAACATAGCTTACTATGCAAGATATTAAAATTACCCCAACATCCAGATGCATGAGAGAGTATTCTTATATTTTTCCTCCTCCAGATCCGCAGTAAAAAGGTTTAGCTACTTGACTGCCTTCTACTTATCATGGCTTCTCAATTTTACCGGAAGATTTCCTTTCCCCAATATGCTCTCTCCACAGTTATACAGATACATGCACCCACACACCGTGCACTGTAGAAGCACGCTAGTGTCACCCATGAATGTTATTATGAAACCTGACGCAGTTTACTCTGAGCGACTGTCTTCTCTTACATGATAAAAGACTTCCTTTATTACAAGACTTCCGTCAAAATTGCGACGGACAGACTCCACTCTGGATTTAACCACTGCTACTACGACGATGAGGTAGCCTATACGAACTCATGTTTTGGAAAAAAAATCAGTTTAATAAGTCGACTCACTCTTCATTACTTCCGTCGGTAATAATATCGTTTAAAGTGCGTTGGACGCATAAATTTCTTTCATAATCATGGCACTTTATCGCCTCGTACGGAAGTAGACGTAATAACTGTTTTGGTATGTGTCCCTAGCATTACCCAGGCCGATGACACGGTCCTCTCAAGTTGAAAGATACTATAGATTCCGTTTATCGACTTTATTGATTTAACAACGTGATATGGTGAGTCCTCAATCAAGGCCGAGCTTGGAAGGTTTATCGAAATATTGTCGAAGCTTTGTATGTAAAACTCTGCTAGCCTGCAAAGCTGGGTACCGGTATATGTTCTGTCCGAAACCAGTACGATCATTTGTGGTTTGGGCTGTGTAGAGAAATTAAAGAACATCCAACATAAAGCCCACCGTTGCAGGGTGTTATCAGTGAACTGTGTGAGTTACCTGCCTGATATTTACTGCTTGAAGGGCGATTTATTTAACAAGTAGTTGATGCATGATGTGAAATTTCTATTCGTAATAAATATCATAAATGCTCTCCGATTTTTGTGAAATTTACTTATCCGAACAGCTAATCAATTAACTTTTTTATGTAAAAAGGCATTCAAAATTGCGAACACTAATTAATTGTGCATTGGCCTAATTCAAATTTTGTGGACATAATTATTGTTTTATTTCTTGATATTTGAGCATTAACCTTGCCATTCAAAAACCTAGGCGTATAAGGCACAGTCTAGGGTAGCGGCTTGACCACCATCCCAAACCCCCACCCCACTCCCATGCCTCACCAGCTTTTCCCGCAAGTTGTTGACTTCAGGGCATAAATATCCATATCAGGGCACCGGCACCATTTTGCTTGAAAAAGTTTGGTCGTGACGGTTCGTCAATCGGACAAAACTTAAGGGCCAACGGTGACTTCCGAAACCTTCTCAAGTGTGTTACCTATACCCGTAACTTTAAAAGAGATCAGAAGCAGACGGAACTTAACTTTGATAACATCACTCTTGGGAACCAATCGGTAAATTCGAGTGAAAAACTGAATCTGATAGACTCAGAAAAAATCTTAGTTGATGTTTATGATAACCCTAATTTGGATTGTTCCTAACCGGTTAATTAAAGAGGGCTACTAAAAATATTCATGGTATCTCATGTCTCCTTTACATATGTTTTTTATGATATTTCAAAACAAATATTCAATGTTAAAAGATTAGCCAGAGTCGGCTTGCTTCAATTAATTCAAAAGTTTAGTAGCAAAAGTTTTATCACACAATTGCAATGGCGTTGACTACATTCGCCTTACATTCGTATTACATTTTGCTCCAGTCTTGAGCTCAACTCTGAAGCCTACTTTAGCGACATAAAGGCAAAAGAATGTAACGGAGTGCTATGTCATGACGTTTTAATGGAAGGGCTCAAGGCGTACAGAAAAAAATTGTGGACTTTCGGAAAAAAACGGAAGCCAGCAAACTTCGCTTATGGTGTCAAAACAGTTTAAATCCACGCTTTCGTAGGCCTGTAGTATGTAGGCGGGCCCGGGGTATTTCGCAGGCCTTTGGCACTGGGTTGTTAGAGGAAAGTTCCATGGCACCAGCTAAACTAAAAAGATGCTCGTAAGCCCCAATTTTATGGGCCCCAATTTCATCCGGAGTAAATTGGGGCAGTGCCTAAACTACAATATATCCACTTGCCATGCCAAACTTTTTGTCCCGCAACCTGGGAGAAGGGAAGGCGCTTCCCCGCCAACAAATCAATTGAGGTCATGTCCTTATGCTATCTAGGCCACGTCGCCATACCATTGTCACAAGGAGGGTGACGATGGCACAAAACGTTAGGAAGCATTTGCATGCTTTCACATAGGGATGTCCCTCATGATCGCAGGCATGCCGTATTTTGAGAGCATGGCTGTGATTGGCTAAAACCCTAACCAAGTCTCAAACCTTAACCCTGGTTGGTCCTAACATTTTGTTCCACCGTCGTAGCGCAAGGACCGCCGGCTTCTAGCAGCAATACTTGAATCACAAGTCCATTGTCCTGGTCAACTTTGCAACAAACGGAAGACGCAGAAAAGTAACCGAACGTATAAGACCAGGTGAAGTGTATGGAAATTTTTTAATCGAAAAGTTTTATTGTTTTACATTCTTTCTACAAGAAATACGTGCTTGTTAAATAAATACTACTTGGATATCAAGGTTGAAGACATGTCATCGTAATAAATTAATATTTTTTATTAATTCTTATTTGATTTGATGTGATCTTTGATAGAACATAATCACTACAAAAAACTTCAGTTGTCAATAAATACTGAAGATAAACTATTTATTAAAACCACCATCAAGGACGCATAGACCGAACTCGGTGAGCATATAGATTTGAAGAACATTGCCTAGACAATGAGACAGTGGAATGGCTTTACACTCATCGAGTCTCCCTTAAGAGACCTAAGGAAACAAATTAACATGGTCATTGTTTAAAGTCGTAGGTCCAGGTAGGGACTCGTTCCGCTCTAGTCCTCACCCCATTTATTCGCAGATTCAAAAGCAACTACAGTTCCCAAGAATTCTTTTCCAATGTTCTTATTTTTTGCATCAATTTCTTGTGAAAATGTCTAATATTCGTTAACATGAAATATTTCAAGTTTCCATCAGAACCAAGCAATTCATGTAGGTCTTCCTGAAAGTTTCTGGTGGTATAGGTTCACAAGACCCAGGCTTTAAGCTGACAGAGGAATTGACACACTAATGGGCCTACCCCGTTTTGGGGACATTGGGTCCCTTTTCAGGTAATGAATAACTTATATAGGCAAAGGAATGCTCACCGCATTACTACATGTCAATTTTAGCTTCCGATAAGAATATTAGTTGACTTATTATACACTTAGGTCACCGATGTGAGGTCATTACTAATAATCTCTATAAATCTGGATAGGGAATTGTGGTGATTTATTGAAGCTAGTCTTGAATATCAAGTATCATTAAATGTTACAAGGAACATCACATTTTTTAATTTACTCAATATCATTAAATTAGTAGTGGATCTTATTGCTTAGAAATGTCCTCCAACGTAATTAACGATAAATAATATAGAGAATGAATAGATTAATACATAATGTTTGTAAAGTTCGGAGTGGAAAAGCTGTTCTATCAACACCCACCTGCCCACCATTTTGGGCTGTGCATGATGGGAGTCTACAGTTTATCCGAATTTACGTACAAAAAGCGTGATTGTTGCTGATCAGCTTTAATTTTGTCGATGATAAATAAATCGGTTGTAAAAATTTAACCGATATGACATTATGTTTTAGAATATTTTTGAAACCATACGAATTGGTAATTTATGTTGGTAAAGCGCGAATTAATTAAGCAATACTTGTTCCTGTATATAAGAGTATTGGAAGGCATTTGTAAAGGGAAGGGGCAATGTTTTTTCGTGAAATTCTCCTTAAGAAGCAATCAAGAGCAATCAAGATATGAACTTTAACTTAGGGTATTATAAGAACTTTACCACAACAACGTAATTGAATAATCAGTTTCGGAAATATAATTGATTTGTATTTAACCTAAATTCTCTTTAAAATTCGACTTACTTTCGGAATAAAACAGATGTCGCTCTGTACGACTTTTCACTCTTGGGAACAACACCGACACAATTAGCTGTTATTCCCCTGGATAATCCCAATCTAATATTCATTTATCCCCTCCCTACATATCTATCAATTTCCTTATATTTATTTTTAGCCTCGATAAACGTCATGTGGTTTCCAACTCAACCTTTTTGAAGTACTTATAGACGTTATCGCCAACCAGAAATTGCAAAATATATCTGCTCAGTGATCTATAGGAACATTTGCAGTGGCAGTCGCAACTTGTGAAATGCATTTCTTGATTTATTAACCAACTTAAATGATCCATTCAAGTCACAGAGAGGTGAAGCTAGTTCGATTTTTGCGCGGGCGTTTTTCAGACAGAAATGAACTGAATTGACTCCGGCAGAGGCCGCTATATCCTCAAAGGTAGTTTACCGGTCTAGGGTTCTACAATACCTTCGGAGATTCATGCATAGACGAGGCTAACCGAAACAGAAGGCCGCAAAATTGCTGAGGTGTTGTCTATCCATACACAAACGTTCCTCTGGTTGGTTAGTAGGTTATTGTTCATCTCTCTTGCTATTTGCTTTCGTTGCATGCTGAGAGCATGGACTAGCCTACTGAAACGACTGGTTCATTAAGACTAACTCCCTGAATGAATGCTTGTTGCTTGTTCTTCTGAAGACTTGGATGGAAACTGTTGGTCGGCTGTTCATCTTCTCTTCTGCATGTACGGGGAGTAAATCATTCTCAGTTCTAGTGTATCCTGAACATCTGTGAGCACAAACGAAATAAGTGACGTCATGAACAAACGATTACGTCACTCCGATGACAGACAGATGACAATTTGAACAGGTATGGACATGTTCACTGACACAATCATAATTCGTTTCGCCAATGATCAAGAAGAGGATGAATAATATCACAAAGCAGCCCTGTGACGTCAAATAAATCTTTGAAACATGATGGAATGTTTCCTTTCAATAAATATACAGTCTTTGTACAACAAATGCTTTTTACAGCTAGTGCTGTTTTAAATAAGTTTCTCTTTTGCCAAATTAGAAGACTTGTGGCAAGTCAAAATTGCCGATGAAGTCAGCGTGTATATGCTCGACTTGTAGATGGGTCAATCTCGCGATTCGATGTAGTTATCATAGTTCATGTCTACATCTGAAAGAAATAGAAATATTTGGTCCTGAAAACTAAAAATTGTATTAAAAAAACACAAAACAGCAAGAAACCTACTTTGAACTTCATACAGCAAAACCTCTCTTTCTAAGAAGACCATTTTTATAGCGCCCCCATCATCCATCAGATTGTGCTCAGATTAGTAATGTCTTCAAACGCAAGAACCTTGTGGTTTGTACTGTACCATTTCTTATCAGAGACTGACAAGAACGTTCGAAACACAGACTTCTAATTTTGCTTTTTATTCTTTCAAGAGGGTAATTTGTAGCTATACGCTTATCTAGTTTTAAATTTATTCTTTTGTTCTGGTTAGGACTTATTCATTCATAATTGGCATGCAGGGCGAGTTGAAAACGGGACCGAACTACAGCTCCTGGGTTTATCATTTTGAAACTATTTTAGCCGTTTAAAGATAAAGAGTAAGCCTTACAATCGTAACTACTAGGAGAAGCAAATTATACCTCACGGAATTAGCGACCCCACTACCACAACCACTACCCACGGCATGTGTTATTGGACACGTTTGATTCTATCCATGCATTGAACAGTCTTCCTAAAATCAGCTTACAAATATAATGTTTATATCAAATATTATCATGTACAGACCTAGGCACTGACGTCGCATTTTGGAGGATAAATAATAGAGCCCACTGTACGCGAGACGTAGACTGCGCACACTTGCGTAGGAGACTTCAGCGCGTAGCTGAGGGTAAACAAATCAGCTACCTGCATTTGTTGGTGTTAGTTGCAATGATACGCGCTTGCCTCCATCAGGGACACACTGAAATATTCGAAAATTTTCCAAAGGGGGTAACCCCTCCCCCAGTCTCTAACAGCTTCCTACGCCTATGCTGTGGATATACATCGTACTCCAGGGACCCAGCTCGGCTTTCGACACCCACTAAAGAGTTTCGACCTCTCAAGAGAGTCACTGACTTACACACTGTGACTTGCCGGATCGACACTATTGGCTGGAAATCCGATCGATAATTTATTTACCTCTCCCAACCTTAAACTTATCAGACTATGGACATTAACTAGAATCAACTCGATAGTTTGTGGCCAGTTGATATTCAGGAGTGGCACCAGGATTTGCCCGACAGGAGGCCAAGCTCCCCGACGGCCGGGGAGAGCAGCCCAAAGCTCTGACAAATGCGATGAGTAGACAAAAGGACGAGGAACACAAAAGTATTTGTCTTTTTTACATAAAAAATGAAAATTTGGTAGTTTTATTGAAAAGATTTTGACAAATTTTGATTTTTATGGGAGAAAATTTGAAATATTGTGTTTTTTTTTCAAGGAAAGTTGGAAAATTATTTGGGGTCTTTATCGAAGAATATGCCCTTCATATGATCAAAATCAAGTAGATTGTCGGGGCGACTGAAGATCATTGCGATTACATATTTAATCGTCCAAATTAAAGCTTCCCGAAGATATCGGAAAATTCCCCTCCCCCAGTCTTCCCAACGGGGTAGCCCCCTGTTGGGGCCATCCTTGTTGATATTACAAAGATGATGTTGATATTACAAAGACGATAGACTCGTTAGTCCGCTTATTCAACCCAACAAGAGAATCGAATACCCCATTTCCATAAGATCCCCACTCTATAGTCACTCAACTTGTAAGGATTGCAGCTCCTCGGTTCGATTTGATACTGCATGCACGGACACGGCAGTGATTTCCTCAATTGTCTTTCTTTATCAATTTCTTGTCGGTCATGATTTACTAATGTATAAATTAGGCAAACACCCAGTTATCCACGTTACAAGTGTAATCTTACCATTTCCAGCAGGTTTACAAAGAAACTTCCATCTTCCGGGTACAAACTGACACTCTGTGGGCAGTTCTCGAAGTCCAAATGTCGTTGGGTAAATATCTGGACATGCACATCTCCAATTGTGACCGCTCTTTCTCTTTAAACACACACCACCAGGAACACAGGAAGGCTGTTGAATCAAACAAAGCCATAGTTCATAATCTGTTAGTTGCACAATGTAAATAAAATAGGTCACATAAACTTTGGAGAGGCATTTTCAGGCTCGTACCAAACAATTCAAATTTCCCCGACAAACCATTATATTTAGTCCCGTGGCCAATCTTCACAACTGACTTCAACAGATAGACGAACTAATATCTATGCGCATGGTCAATTCTTCATTGCGTAAAGTTCTACTGTACAGTAGTTGTCTACCCTTCAGCAAACAGTCTACCTCATACAATCTTGTAATTTGAAAGTCGAAGCGTGCCGCCTCACAATAAACCGTATGACGTCACGGGACAGAACAGAAAGAGCGCCCTCGGTTGAAGTACGGGCTTTACATTAAAACTTACATCGACATAACTGAAGACAATAACTGATAAGTCTATACGTGTGCTTGCAAAACTTATCTAGCTGCTTCATCGTTTGTCCTGCAAAATGTAGTCAGCGTAATGTCAGTGCATAGGTTCTATTATCCTACCATTTTGGTTTGCACTGTATAACAATTCTCCTCAATGATCCGAATATTCCACTAACCAATCAGACTGGCTTATTTAGCCTACACTTGAAAACATTTTTTTTTTCTCATTTGCCCTCTTCTTTGAGATCAACTTTAGGAAACTAATCAGCAAATTTTACCGGTGTTACTTTAAAGGGGAAATATCCTCATCCTAGTCAGTTCCAATTCTCCCAACTAAGTTAGTTCTTGTCCCGTCCACAAATGTCTTTAGTTTCGCCTTATGCGGACACAAAAATAATTTATTTTTTAGGGCCATATCCTGGTGAGTACACAAGGCCCTAATGTGTGATTAAAGTACTCTCTGCGCATGCTGTGTAATATGAATTACTATTTATCTTTTGAATTATGTAACTCTGATGTCAATCGTTACTATTTATCTTTTGAATTATGTAACTCTGATGTCAATCAAAGTGCAGTCACCAGTTGATATTTTTGCTTACCCTCAAGTAAAAGTCATACTTGGGGTGACAAGTATCTGTCTTTAAATATTACATTGGACGTTTCTCACTTGGAACGATGCAAGTCCGCTTTAAATGACAAATTCCTTCTCGTCCTTAAGTAGAGTTCAAAGAACAATTTAAGCGGTACGTACTTTTCTGTTTCCAAATGTGTATACAGTTGCTCTCATTGTTAATTAAAAGCGCCGCGGCTTTATTTCTACCTATCAGGTGAAAGACTGACACTGCTTTCAATATCATAAACCCGGAGGAGTCACTCCATAGGTACCCATTCCGAGAAGTCAAGGACTACTGGGTTGCAATTATAATTCAACCAACCATAAATTAGACTGCTTGGCTACGACGACAATTAATAAACGCCCCTTTAACTTGTCATAACATAATATGGCCTACGTGTGGGCGTAATCGTATACTTTAATACACATTTTGCCGTTACGGTATATGAGAAATTAATTTAGGATCGCAATGACCTTAATAAAGAATTATATCGGAAAATTGATTAAAAGAAAGGTCAGGCAAAGAGAAGTGACATTTCTTGTGCGTGAAAATATGTGTCGATCAAGCTTTGGTGGTCAGAAGAGTAAATTAATGGACAATTTGAAAATACCCAACGACGTTGATTAAACGTGACAGCATCTTTTACCTTGAAATGTTTATAGCGGTGTAGAACAAAAAAAAAAAAAGAGAAGAAAGAAAAAGTTAGGTCTGAAGATGAATTGAGTAGCCTATACGGTATGTAACTCTATTTAACATTCTTGTTTTTTTTTTATTTTTGAAAAGATTGAAATGTAGTTCGGGTTGAATAAACTTTCTGTGCATTCCAATCAGATGAAACACATGTAAGATATGATACCTGTCAGGAGATAAAATCTTGAGGCTACCGATGATAATAGTGGGTCTAGCGCAACGGCACTAAAAAAAATAATAATGAAAGCACAGACAGTTTCCCTGAGGTTTAACTGAATTGGCAGTTGCCCCCTCCCAGGTTACCCTACTGACTGATTCTCGAGTTGAAGAGATAAAACTACCCTTAATTTATCACTTTCACTATATTAAGGTTCCCAATTTAATGTGAACAGAAAATGTACTAAAGGGGGGGGGGTTAGCTTGGGGGTTGGGGTCAGCGAATTGTTTTTAGGGAAATAGATATATCATACTCTTTTAAAGCAATGGTAGGTTTTTTTTTATTTTCTAGGGGGAGGGGAGGGTTCAGAGTGGAAGGCTGCCCTCCCCAAGGGCTGCAGGATTGCTAATGTAACGACTTTCTTTGCTGATCCCTTGAAAACCTAGACACGGAAAATGAATGGAAAGCTAAATGAAATGTTTAAATGAAGGTTCTCTTTCACATGTACAGATAATTTATGAGTAAAGCTACCCTTTACGAATTTCATCCGCCTCTTATCATGCTGCGATAAGTGCTATGTATATTAATCAAGTTATCCAATTGTTTCTATAATAATGGTTTAAATCTAGGAAATCTTCTCTACTACTAGTATGTATGGATAGATTCTGTTTTGCAAACAAGAATACCAACAATTAACCAACCAATACACGCAATCAATTCTACAATCAATTTCTTGTGATGGATATCCAACCTGCATGTTCGATGTGAGGAATTAAAAGCGATAAAAATAGTCACAATTCCAATCAAAATTCATCAAATAGGCCTACTGACCATTTTACACGATAATTACTGCTATTGCCCCGAGACTATTTGATCTTTATGAGCTACAGATGCAAAGTTGTAACATGGAACAGGAAACTCATGATCGTGTTATCCTTTTTTGTTTAACCTTCAGTCCAAAGACATTTGTAATGATGGTATGCAGGGATGAGTTTATTTTAAAGCCATTGACTACTTAATTAAACACCAAACGAACAAATAATTTATAAGGATTAGTAAAATACACAGACCCTGTGCAACACCCCGTGTCACATTTTTTTACATAGCTAATGAGACATCTCAAAAATCGAATAAAATTTTAAAGAGGTGTATCCCGAAAACGGTTAAAGGTATTCAAAAATATATTCGTGATAATGGATTTTTCATCAGGAAACGTTGGTCTATCCTTGTTGCGTAAAACGTCTGTTTTGGTTACATTCCCATGAAATTTTCCCATAATATTTCTTTACAATGTGATGTTAATTCCATGAACACAGTCATCTAGTTCAAAATATCCGAAAAATGAATGCCCAACTTTTTTCAGTGTTTCTTATAACTTTCTTGCATTTGCTATGTCACATACTTTATTATCATGCCTATCAAATGACAGCCGAACACGTGATACATTAGACCTACTGATTTTCAAACGTCAGCAACTTTTCATTCGTATCGGAAATGACGTCACGAGAACCAGAATAATGTGTATGTACACACAATAAATTTGCCATGCTGGATGGAAATGAGACACTGTAGGCAAGAATAAACACAGTAAGGTTACCGTGGCCTCTTCTATTTTGAAATTCAATATTGAATCATCTTGATAATACTTCCGTCGGAGAAGCCACTAGTTAGTTAATTATCTTCCCTTCGCCAACTATTAGACGTACAACGGCCGAACGGCAAATAGAGAAGGCTAGCCAATTAGCCTAACGCTAAAGGCAAGCCCAACCTTCACGTTACATGCAAGGTGAATTGTGTCGAGTTTGATGAACTATTTTCGTCCGTTTTTGTTCTACTACTCGTTCGTACATCGCAAAAAAAAAAGAAAAAAAATAAGAAGGAAAAAACGGTATTCTTTTCTTTTCTTTGGTATTCTTTTTCCCATTTGCAACAGAAACTACAGTCTCCCCTTCCCTATAAACTTTGGATTTATTAAATAAATTCCGTTAAAATTCTATTAGACGCGCACAGAGAATGGACTCCGTTGACGTCACACGCCTTTATCAAATCTACAAAATTGCCGTCGAATGTTACGAAAACATATTTAAAGGGTATAAGGCTGGCATATTGACTGCGCCTATTTCCTAAGTCAAATTAGTTTGTGTCCTGTCAAGAAACCGTCAATCGATAACCTGTTTATACAAACCTGATATCAATTTACGAACTTTCAAAGCAACGTGCGACGCTTTGTGTACTAACTGCACTTGAAAAGCAATAAAATCGCACAGATTTTTTTTCCAAATCTTGAGGTGCAATACTTTGTTAGCTCATACGTGGAAGAAAGGTTGTCCGTCATCTAGTGCTACAGAGGGTTTACGGGGCAAGAAAGGGGTGGAAGTGGGGTTTGATTACGATAAGCATGTTTCCCTGCCAATTAAGCTTTCATTCAAATTTGCAGGGAGCACTCAAAATAAGTTGGCGTGAGCAAACCTTTTGATAGCTTTTTGTTATATCTTTAATTAATGTTCATTGATGTATATGCACTGTAAAAATTTGCGTCCATGCATAGAAGAAAAAATAAGGAACAACAAAAGAAAACGGAAAAAGTATTGCCAATTAGTTTAAAAAAATTGACAGCACTGTATCCGTTTTCCTTTTGTACTTCTTTATATTTTCTTTTGTAAATTTTCAGACATTTTAAGGGTTTTTTTTTTTTTTTTTTTCATAGAGTGTACGCTCATTAGTATACTTTCCTGAGTTTGTTAATTTTGTTTCACATTCGGTAGTTTGTGTTTTTTTTTTGTTTCTTTTTACATTTTGTTTTCATTTTCTTTGGTAGCCTAAATTTAAGGCAAAAACTGATGGATTTCTGAAACTAGAGTTTTGTAGCAGTAGTCTCAATTACCCTCACATTAGGTGTTGAATATGCACGTCTCTTCACGTACTTATACTGAGTGCAGTCAGTGTGGGTGCAGGAGCAATGCACGACCGTCGGGCGGGCAGCGGTCTAAGTGACACTTGGATTTGACACACGGGGCGCAAGCTGGGCAGCAACCCGATCTCTCGACGACAGCAAGGGGTTGCCGGAAAAATGGTAGGGCCAAACCACTTTTTTTTTTGTTGAAAAAAAAAGACTTGGTTGGCTAATTGAGGTTTTTGTTGGGGAAAGTTCTAAAATTTGAGTTCTTATAGAAATCTGCCTCCTGGAAAGTAAGGCAAAAGAAAGTGAACTGTCTGGGCGACTGGTCATCGGGTCCTACATACCTTATCATACCCAGCAAGGCTCCTCGACGAAAGAAAAATACATACCAGGAGGGTGGGTGGGGTCTGGTTTCCTTTTAAGACATGTCCCCTTTCTCCGGCCTTCCGCCACCCTATTATGTGGTAGTGTATCGAACGACAGCAAACTTACCCGTCTCCCTTCTATCCTCATGAATTAACGTAAATGATTCAGAAAAAAGTATTAGCGAAACAAATAATAGACGCTGTTGGAATCAGGCGCGTAGCCAGGATTGTGTCATGGGAGGGGTTTTGAAGAAGTGCGACAAGGGGGAGGGGTCTAAGGGAGTGGTTCCCCTCCCCTTTGGAGAAAACCCATCCCCTTTGGAGAAAAAAACGGCTTTTTTGGGTCTCCAGATGCAAAATGGTGCAATGTTGGTGCCTCAAACGTAATAAAGTTTGTAGTGATCATGTGTATTTACCATTATTTTTTTCGAGCTTGGTTCATGGGGGGGGGAGGGGGTTCACCCTTGGCTACACGCCTGGTTGCAATACTCTGGGGTGGAAGAAAGCCTAAATTTTCTGTTGCCTGAGCAGAGTATACTTTGAGGGGGTAGTCTGAGGGGTACAAGTTTTGTCACGACAAACTTGTAATGAGAGGGCATCCAGAAACTCAAACCACTTAAATTATAATTTCCGAGAAAACGACAAATTACTGCGACATTATTTATTCCCAGGGTTTACAAGTGTTTTTGGTGGCCGGGGCATTTTTTCGCGTTTGTGTTTTATCTCTGTTGAAATAATCAACAGGTCCAGGGGGAATCCGGGATTTTGGGAAAGGGTCTTATTTTTGAGGGTGAAGCTCATACATAAACTCTCGAAAAAAAAAAGCCTGCACATCAGGCAGAGGGTTAAGTCTAGGGATCCTTAATTTGGGTTGTGGTTCTTTAATGAGGCGCCAAATGGAATCAAAGCCGACCTCAGTCCCATTAAGGTTAAGCCTGAGGTGAGAAAATTTGACAATCCAAACGCGATACATTTGCCACCGCATTTCGTCGTTTCTTATGCTTGTGTCGACAACAAGGGAGAAAATTTGGCATCTCAACCAAACAGATTATAGTAAATTGCACTCTTTAAATACAAATTTTGTCATTAGAGCCCTACGTTCATCATGCGTGGGTCGCCTGTGGGGGAGAATTATTGTCATCTCAAACGTTCAAGATTGAAGGAAATCCACTTAGAGCATAAATTTGCAACTAGACGTTTGTACTCACCAAGTACTAATCACCGGGTGGCCTATGGCAGGAAATGTGGCACCCAAACTCTCGACTTTATACTCAGGAAAGTGTACGTAAAACATTTAAGTGCCTCAAACTTTCCATGGGCCACATCTATGGACATCGAGGACCGCAAATGGCCCCCGGGCGGCCACTTGAGAACCTAGGAGCAAGTCTATGTACATTCCAAAGCTAGCTGTGACAACAGCTTGCGACCTTTAAACTTCCCACTACGTCTGAAGATTCGTAGGCGTCTGATTATTACCGACGAAAATTTCTCGGCGACAAATATCCCGGGTTTTAATTAAAACACAGCTTACGAGGAGAAAAAGTAGTGGAACCACAAGCTGTTCCATGTCTTAAATGACGTAAAATTCTTTACGACACTTACATTTTGTTAATGGGTTCTAAATGACGATATTTGCGCTTAGATAAGTGACGTCACCGGATCGATTAAGGGTCTATTGTTCTCAACGAGCCAAAATACAAAGGTTAGAGAAGAAACAATAAAACTGTAATTGCGTATAGTGAAGTTGACGTGGAAGTCATTTCGTGTTTGCTATAATCTTGACAATGACGTGTAAAGTATCCCAGACACAGAATCTGGAGATGATGGTAGTTAAGCTATCTCTGTTTTGCTTTTCTTTTTTAATTTTTATCCCTTCCATATGTGGTCATAGGGCACTTGTTACGAATGTGGCCACAGCCTCACAGGACAGATTTTTTTCAGGGAGGCCGGTGATTTTTGCCCCACTCACCCCTGAAGTAGGCCTATAGAATAGAATTTAATTGTCCAATTTTCCGCCCGACGGACTGATACAAAATATTTAGTCAGATTACTGATAGTTGGAGGGCGGCCGCCCCCAGTCCCCCTGACCAGTGTATGAGTACGGCAATGTATGAGGCCATGTATTTTAGCTGTCATGATTGGATGCCAAAATAGTCCTATATATATGGCTTCAAAGCTGAAAGTAATAAATGCTAAAATAACGATTATCAGTATGAGCATACGGTAACGTATGACATGTGACATATCACATTAAAATAGTATTTTAATGTTTGAAAAACTCACGGAAAATGAAAATAATTTTAGAGTAAACTTTCTTCACTGTCAGAAACAAAGTGTCTGCTCAAATATGAGTCCCTTAATGCCTCAGCGTCAGGTGCGAAATCAGGTTTTATTTCCAGAAGGTTTGCTTTTACATTCAAATGACCGCGTGTTTGGTCTAGTGGTAGAGTATCCGCCTCTCACGCGGGAGGCCCGGGTTCGATTCCCAGGTCGAGTCA